>BPLR01016188.1:0-44345 GCA_021605095.1 Caerostris extrusa | reverse complement strand
TTGCCGCCCCTACCACTAACATACCTCGAATCCAGAGGATTTTCAACATATTTTAAGTAATAAACTATATTTTCTAAAATTGACATTACTAAAGCATATTACATTCCTGTAGCAGATGAAGACAAGGCAAAAACGAATTGAACTACTGTAAAAGAAATCACTAAAAGATTCATTTGGCCAAATATGAAAAAAAGATGTTAAACAGTGGACTCAAACTTGCCTCAACTGTCAGAAAAAAAAATAACTAAACATACAAAATCAGAATATTCACAATTTCTAAAGCACCAGATGAGAGATTTAGTGTCGTTCATATAGATTTAATTGGACTTTATTCACCTTCTAATGGATACACATACTGCTTGACGTGTATTGATCGGTTTACCTCTTGATGAAAGTGGTACCGTTATCAAATATCACTGCAGAAAGTATAGCAAAAGCTTTTTATGAGCATTGATTACCCGATTTGGTGTACCTACTTGTGTTATTACTGACAGAGGCACTCAATTTATTTCAGAACTATTTCGAAGTTTAGCTGCGCTATGGGTGTTAAAAAGTAAACCATACGTCTTCTTACCATCCTCAGAGTAATGGAAAAGTTGAACGTCTTCACCGTACCTTGAAAACAGCTATTAGATGTCATAACAACGTTCGTTGGACGGACACATTACCAACGGTTCTTATTGGTTTGCGAGCTGCTCTACATGAGGACAGTAAGTATACAATAGCTGAAATGGTTTATGGCAAAAGTATTAAATTACCAGGCGAATTCTTTGAAGAATCCAGATTTCCAGTATCTGATGATAATTTCGTAAGCAGTCTTCGAAAACAGATGACTGGCTTAAAACCATACCAATCCAAAAACAAATGTAAACAAAAGATCTTCATTCCAAAAGATTTGTACACATGCTCACATGTGTTTCTGCGAATTGACAGAGTTAAAAACCTTTAGAACCCCCATATGAAGGACCCTATTTGGTATTGCAAAGATCCCCGAAAAACTTTCTTCTATCAATTAAAAATAAACAAGTTAATATTTCCGTGGATAGATTAAAAACCGGCATATGTGTTACAACCTAATAACTTCTGAATCCAACATCATCAAATGATCATACATCTGTGCCGAGTGAGCAAACATTTATACCAAGTCAGCAAGTTGCACAACCAAACACAACAACACGTTGTGGAAGACAAAGTAAAACTTCCTGTTCGTTTCAATGACATTATTGATTTTTCTTCAAAATTATAATTCGTCCATGTCCATTTAAAAATTAACTTGATTTATTGTATGTAAATGTTTATATGTAATTGTATTTGTAATTATTTTGTGCAATTTAAATTTGTATCAATGTGTATTTGTTGCTATTATTTGTATAGATATATTAATTCTTCTACCATTTTTAAAGTAACGTAACTTTGTTACTGGTAGGGAGTGATGTAGCGACACCTATTGATCGAAAATGGAGTACAAATTTAATAACTTCTACTTTCACTGTTAAAAAGGAGTTTTCCCCGCTAAAATGAAAACAGAACGTAGTTGGCGTCAGAAATGGTATAAAAATGTTGGAAATATGAAAATGGATTATCGTCTTTTTATTTTGCCGTCTGATTTTAATAACACTACCCAAACTTTATAAAGCCGCACAAACCCATAAAAATGTGATATTTTGATTCAAAGTTTGTCTAACAAAAAGTTTCGAAGCAAGTCTTTGAATAACATAGGTAGAATGAATGTTAATATTTTTAAGTGAATTAAGAGCCGAAAAACTGTCAGAAATTATTAAAAATTACCTTGTCAACAATAGCTAGTTCATCTATGGCGACACAAATTGCCAAAACCTCTGCTGTGAAAACAGAGTTTATTGGTTAATGCGATATGAAAAACTTTGATTGCAAGAAATGGCGGCGATTGAAGTTGAGACGTGACTTTTTAAAGCATCCGTGGCTATGATATAGTGATCAGAGAAAAATCTTTGTATACAATCTGAAAAATCATTGACTATAAGTGAAACTGGGTTTTCTTTATTTTGGAAACGGAACTTTTGGAAAATTTCACATAAGGAAGGATCATGCCGTGGCACAATTGGCAAGGTTAAGAGGTGTTCTGGTGAGCAATTATAATTTTGTAGAGTGTTTTCATCTTTGCCAAGTATGGAATTTAAAGAAAAATCAATGATTTATTTTAATGAATAAATTCTTCTGTATTGGTCACTTAAAATATTGTAAAAAGCTACCTTATGAATGTCCTTTCAATATAGGAAAGCTTTCATTAAATATAATCAATTGTAGGTTTATTTGAGAAAATTTTGTGCTTAAACATTTTTCTCCAAATTTTAACTTACAGAAATATGTAAAAATTTATGTAGTATTTCATCTCAATTTAATTTTTGCAAAAAATGATTTAAACTTGGAAGATATTAAATATAATAATTGTTGATTCAGAATTGCACTGAAATTTTTTTTAATGAACTGTTTTTTATTTTTATGAATGTGTTTGTCTGTTCAAATACTTTGATTTTTGTAAGGTGGTTTTTCTTCAAAGAAGGCCTATGTCACTTTTTATTTTCTATAAAATAATTTATCTGGTATGTGTTTTGGGAAATTAAATATAGACATAAGTAAAAAAAAATATTAATTGAGGGATTGACTTGTAGGAAATTTGACCTTTTCAAATTTTTTTGCCTTGCTTCATGTTTAAATTGCATTAATTTTAGAGAACTTATTCAATTATTTTTACTTCATGTTTATACTTTCTAGAAAGTAAAATAATTTTTATTCCATGTAATATTTATGCAATAATAATTTTTAAATTGTAAAATACTGAATCTAAATTTATTTTCATAAAAATATATATAGCTGTTTTTACTAAGAAGATTGTGACTTATTTTACAATTACTTTGAGAAATTTACATTTCTGAAAAAAATGCAAATTACATATTTTATGCTCATAGGGAAATGTTTAACTTTTGATTTATTTAATGAAGTTTGATTTAGAAAGAAAATTGCATATATTTTTTTGTAATCTGTCCTCTATAAGAAAATATGCTTATTTATTTAGCAAATTTAATTATTGTTAATACTTTTTTACTTAACTTCCCATAATTAGTGAAATAAATAATTTGCCAAATTTTCGTATAATTTTTATGCAAATAACACTATCTCACTCTCTAAGAATTTAAATATAGTAGAAAATTTTCACATGAACATAAAAATGTGTTTCTTAATCTCTTTTAAGATAATGTTTGATACTAGTGTAAATAAATATTTGTTTCAAGAATTTTTTATATCTTTTAAAACATATATTCAAATTTTTATTTATTACTTAAAAATTTTCAATTTTATTCAGAATTGCATTCTTTACAATAAAATTGACGTGCTGAAAAGTATAAAAGACTTGTATTTCACTCAACATTGATACTTTTCTGTAAGCATCCTTTAATTCTCACAATTGTTTAGGGAAATATTAATTGGAAGTTTAAATGCATTATCCTTCACAAGTAAATTTACTAAAATTTATTAGGACCAACTGTAATTAGTTCAAAATTTGCAAGTATACCTAATAATATGAACATTTTTATTGTTATTTTTAAGAATAGAATGACTGAATTTAATAAATGTTTTCCATTTCATTGTGTTTTCAACTTTAATTTCAATAAATAAATCCATCATACTTTTTGTTACTTTATTTTGTAGATGATGGCAGTAGTTCTGAAGAGAAAATGAAGACAAACCAGTGTCCTTTTGGGATTACCACTCTCTTGAAACTTAGTCAGGACAATTGTCGATTGGAAGATCTGGAAGGCAGCCTTTGCATGCTTTGAGTGTGGAAAGTATTGATTATAGCTACATGAACTATCATAAGATAAATAACATCAGATAATGCTCTTACTAGTGTTTCTGGTGTAAAAACAGATCTTAAAGTGAAGGCACCAGAGAATATCCCATCAAATGTCCTACTCTGTGTCAATTTTTTCTCAGAATTCAACCATAAATATACATTTAGAAATTCATGCACGAAAGTAATCACAATGTAGAAAGTGAACCTAAGAAATTTACTATGAATGCCAATTGTGCTCATTAAAAATTAAATTATTACTACTCTTTTTTATAATTAACTGTTTCTTTTTTATAAATAAATTTTTTTCTGTAAATACTTTGATTTTTTTAAGTTTTTCTGTTTAAAACAGGGCATATCTGAAATTAATTATTGACATGGTAGATATAAATTTGAGATGAGGCATAGTTGGCAATTCTAGTAAATTTTTATATTTTTGTTTCTGAATTTTAATAGAATTTATGGAAAATTTATATAAATGGAGGAATTTTTGACCCATTATTGATCCTCTGAGAGCTAATACATTTAATTTCATATATATTTATTACTTTTTATTTCTGTATTCTTTATTTTTGCAGTTGTCTTAAATGTCTTACTATATGTTTATGATCTATTTGTGTCACTATATAATATCCAAAATTGTATAGAAAAATATTGAATATAAAGTTCTGTTTATTTTATAAAATGTGTACATTTTATAGTGTGTGAAACACTTATTATTCAAATTCTACTCTAATTTTTGTTATTTTCTTTTTGCAGATGCCAGAAGCAGCAAAAGATTAATCTTTGCTGCTTTATCTAAAATAATATTATATTATTCATTTAATTTTTATTATTAATTTTTAAATCCTAAAATAATATACCTGTGCTAATTAATATTTATTCCTAAAAAATTTCCTAATTATTTTTATTTATTTATTTATTATTTTTCATATTTAAAAAGGAAAATATGTTAGAATAAGTTAAAGGGAATTGAGATTTTGAATATAAAATTGCCAATTGAAAGAACCAAATAATAATATTTAATTCTGCTGTTAAGTACAATAACTAATTATTGTTTTGAATTAAAATATATAATTAACATAATTTAAGGTAAACAAAACAAACTGCATGCAATATGAATACATATAAATCTGAAAAATAAGTATATTATTGTGTTATAATCATTACAGATTCCCTCAACTCCATTATGTTTATATGATGATTGATGAAATTCACATTTGTGTGCATTTTTGTATTTTCATGTTAACAAATCATTTTTTAACATTTGCTGATTCATTCACCTGCTGTACTAAACTGAAGATTTTTAAATATTATTTCTGATTTTTTATATTTCAATATTTACATAATGGATATTCATTAAAAATTCATAGTAAAATAATTTAATATGTGGATATTATATTTTAATTTATCATTTAATAATTTTGTTTTTCTGTAGATCCCATCTGTTGTTTTACCGAAAAGATTAAAAAAACAGTACTTCAGTGGCATCAAAGAAAAATTTTTTTCTTATCAAATAGTTTAAAATACCTATTGAAGAGCGCTGACATGGCAGTTTTCAAATATGAGGTACGTCATAGTAGTAAAATTTATATACTTCAAAGATGCATTTTTTATTGTTCTCAGGTCATAATAATGAGATAGAGTTAAGAATATGAAATTGTAGTGAATGAAAAATATTTGTGTGTTAAAGTCTAATTTTGTATGTGTGTGTTCATGTTCATTTTTTTTTTTTGCAATTGTGTCAATATTTCTGTGTTTTATTGATTTTCATCTTGTTGATCAAAAATGTTAAAACTAATATATAATGTTGAAAATACTTAATATTACTGAATTCTCTACATTTTAATGAATTTAAAACTCTTAAAAGTAAATATACCTAATTTTGTTTTGCAGAAGTTGGCAGCTGTTTTGAAGGCAATTTGGAGATCCACGAATGTACCATATTCATAACATTTAAAAACACATTTTTTAGTCATAACAAACATACCTTTTAAAGCCCTTTTTTTCCTTGTTGCAAAGCATTTATTCGGAATAGATATATGAAGATTCATCTGCGATCACTAGTATGTGAGATTACTGCCTCCTGTGTACTTTTGCCAAAAAAAATATATATATATATATATTTGTTTGTTAATATACTTCAAGTGTATACAATAATATTCGTATTGGAAAATTTCCATTCTATTGTTCTGTGTGCACCAAAGCTTTTTACCTGCAGTTCAACTTTAAAATTCATACAACATCCCTGATTGTGAAAAAAAGTAAATGTATCAGAGACACTACCAAAGTGTGCTATTTAGAAAGTAGCTTTTCAACTTATTTTAGAAAGGATTTTTTTTTTTTTTTTATGTAAACTTTGTATATATTTTTCTAGTTTTCAAAATCTTTGATTTTATACCTTTTTTTTAAAATTTTTTGAATGATATGTAATAAGAGGTTTGCTTGATATTATAAAAAACATATGTAATAGTACTAATCCTTGTAAACTAAATCTAGAAAAGTTAAAACTGTTATTTTAATGTTACTATACTTTAGAAAATTGAATTTTTTTCAATTGTGTACCTAAGTTATTATTACTACTTTTTTGTTTTTGATGTTTTCTTTTGAAATTCCTTGATTTTAAAGTATTTTTCTTATGACATGGAATGATGTTAATTTTATTTTTATAAAAATAATATGTCATTTTTTTTTTTTTTTTTTATGATTTAAAGAAAATTATTTTATTTGTGTGTGTTAAAAAATTGGATATTTTTAAATTTTTTTCCCTACCATTTTTAAATTGTATTAATGAAATGGTACCTATTAAACATTTCTGTATAGTTTTGTACTTTCTGATAAATTGCAGAAATTGTTGAAAATCATATATTTTGTGTCATAATTGAAATTTTTGATTGTAATTCATTTTTCTTGTTAATATTATTATTATTTAGTCTGGGAAGAGTGAATTATTTAAAAATTTATTGTGGTGTTTTTAGAATAACATGCATGCTTATTACACAAATGGTTTAATTACTTTTATTTTAGCATCTGGGGGCAGCATTACCTTTAATATATTTTAATCTACTGACAATTACAATAAATACTGAATTGTCAAATTATGAGGCACTCTTTCATGTGATTCTTGTATAGATGCCACATTTTTACTCTCCTGTTTGAATTCTGTAATATTTAGAATATAATCATATGCCCGTAATTATATGTTCATAACCTTACTGTGTGTGATACTTTAATTTTCTTCAATAAATCCACACTTATTTTTGTTATTTTATTTTCAGGTATTGATTGCTGTTTTAGGGAGAAATTGAAGATATACCATTGTCGCCTTTATGAATGTCACCCTATCTTGGTGATATTAAAAGGCATATTTTAACTCACATTGGAAAGCGACATTTTAAATGTCCATTTCTGTGTGAGGAAGTATTTAGTCGCGAAGCAAACCTGAAGATTGATCAAAGGACTCATGCCGGAGAGCTCCCTTTTCAATGCTTTCTTCATATGTCAAAAGATTTTCTCTTAAACAAATCTTGATTTATCACCTGAGGACTCATACTGGAGAAAGACTCTTCAAATGTCCTATTTGTCCCAAAACATTTTCACATAATTCTAATTTAAACAACGCATACAAATTCATAGAAGGATAGGTTATGAAGTTTAATTTTAGGGCAAAATTGTATTAAGAAGATATATATTGTGAGGCTTACTGTATATTTGGAAATTAAAGTTTTAGCCTGTCCGTCCATATTAACTTAAATTCTTCTTTTTGGTTTTGATGAATAAGATGTACTTCTCGAAGTTTTTAATTTTTTTTTTTTTTAATAATTCTTTGTGAAACATGTTACTTTACCTTTTTATGCATGCACTATTATGTTACTGTACTTTTTATGAAACTAAAGTACTCAAAATTAGTTCTAATGATAAAAGAAATTCAGTATTTAAATATTGTTGTGAAATAAAATAGATAATTTGTACAACATATTCTTTTATGTGGAAAAAGAAATTTTCATTATTTTACATTTTAATTTTTTTTTCTGTATATATATATATAATGAATAATATGTAAGTGTATATATGTATGAAAAAGAATCGTAATACTTTAGAATGTGTACATGAATTTTTATTATATTCATCACAAATGTAGTCAATTCTGTTAAAATTATTAATTTCTCTTATAATTTTATGAATTACCAATTTATTGGGAATAGCATTCTGAAATTCATATATTTTGTGTGAAAATTTAAATGTTTAACTTGTAATTTAATTTTTGTTGTCTTTATTCAGAATAATGTGTTCATGATTTTTTTCAATTTATAATATTATTTTATATGAAAACATACATGTTTTTTATATTCATAGTTTAGCATTTTTATTAAAGTAATAGACTGTTCTTTAATTTACTTACCATTATAAGTAACTCTGAATTCATAAATCATGAGAGATACTTTCATGTGATGTGTAGTTACAACTTCACTCTCCTATTGTTAGAAATTTGGAATAGGTATAATATAATCAGATGACCTTTGTTATATGTCCATAGCCTTTCTGAATGCATGCATTTTTTAATAACATTTATTTTAGATGAGAGTTAATAAGGAAAATATTTAAATCTTTGCTTATATTTTTTTCTTAATAATTAAAAAAATTTTATATTCAGTTTTTAGTATGATTATTTTTTTTAATTCTCAGAATAATATCCTTGATCAAGTAGCAGTTTATTTCATAAAAATACTTGGATTATACTCAAAATTTGCCTTTTTCTCCATTAAATTGATGTGCAGAAAACTGCAAAACCTTCGATATTCCACTTCAGTTTAACGCTATTCATAGAGCATTTTCGGTAAATCTTACACATTTAAATAACAAAAACAGAAGTAGAGCTTAATGCTTAGATGGAAATTAAGAGGAAATGATTGTAGCAATTTCCATTGCAATAGTATGAAAATTAGCGTAATAATTTGAGAGAAACATTTTTTTAAAATTTTCTAGAGATTAAAATAAAGTTATTCTGAAAATAATTTTTTTAATTCAATGAGCCATATTAATAAAACTTCATTGTAATATTAATTGAAATTGATTTAGCAAGTATTGTTGAGAAATAAAATATACAATTAGTGCAACATATAAACAACAAAACCAAAATGACATTATCTTGAAATGTGAAAAGAAATTATATTGGACTTCAATCATCAGAGCTACTCGCAACTCCATTACAATTTGTATGATGGTGTAGGACATTAATGTTATGTACAGTTTTTTTTTTTTTTATATAATAATAAATTTTTTTTTTTTTTTTTTTACCATTTTATAATGACAGCCACATAAACTTTAATAATTTTACTGTGTCAAAATTTTAACTTGAGAAAAAAATCATTTTTCAATTATCTTAAATACTTGCCGTAAACAGTCGCTGACATGGCAACTTTCATATATGAAATGAGAAATATTTGTCATCAGCTTAAAATTTTTATCCTCAGAAAATGTATTTGATGTTTCCATGTTATAATGAAAGAAGTAAAGATTTTAAATGTATGTGAATAAAAGAAATTTTGTCCCAGTATGAGACATACTGCAGTTCAATTCAGAGTGCTAACTTTTTTCTTTTTAATTTTATTTCTATGTTCATTTTTTTTTTTTTTATGTTATCTCAAATTTCTTACCATATCTCCGTAATTTATTGTTGTTTATCCTTTATATATATGATTAAAATATTGAATATGAAGATTTATTGGATTTAATTGATTCTTAACATGTTTGTGTGAAAATGTAACGTTTTTTTAAAAAAAAAAAAACTTACTCAATTTTTATTTTATTTTCTAGGGCTTGTTAGAAGATATGAAGGGAAGTTTAAGATACATCAATGTCCATTTTGCGAATACTGTTCATTAAAAGCTACTAACTTGAAAAGCCATGTCTCCACTCACACTGGAGAACGATCTTTCAACTGTCCTTTTAAGTGTGGGAAAGCATTTACTCATGAAACCAGCATGAAGGTTCATCTGAGGACTCATACAGGAGAACAACCTTTCAAATGTCCTTTTCATTGTGGAAAAGCATTTAGCGAGAGAGTCAATATGAGGAGTCATCTGAGGACTCATACAGGATTTCGATTCTTTGAGTGTATTAATTGTGCCAAGGGTTTTTCACAGAGAGCACAGTTAAGAAAGCATATGGAAAGTCATGATAAAAAGGATTAATAAGTTTTATTTTAGGATAAATGGATTCTATCCATGTAAACGATAAATATGATGCTAACTTTACTTTATAAAATTGAATTTTTGCACAATTTGTTCATGTTTCACTTTTCAAGTTCTTTGTTTTTAAGTAATTATTGATAAAAGATTCTATGGTATTACTTTACTTTTTATTGGGTAATTATTAGAATAAATCTCATGATATTTTATTCTTTTAAATATTTTAAATGAATCGAGAATGTTTATTTACTTTTCATATTGTACTATTTAAATTTTCTTTCCACGACCTGTCTGATTTTATTAATTTAAAAGTTATTAAAAAACTATTTTTATTTCCTATTTTATATATTCTGAAAAAGAAAATATATATACATTTATTGATATCTGTACTTAAAAAGAGTCAAAAATTTTGTTTTAAGATAAGCTAATTCTATCCCGTGAAGACGATTAATATGATACTAGCTTTACTTTATGTTGAATATATATTGATGAATATATGTATGTATATTACTTTATGTTGAATATATATTGTCGAACTTGATATTGAATTTTTAGACGCTTTAAGTCTATTATTAATTTTTTAACTCTTGAAAATTCTCTAGTTAATGAAATATGCAGAAAATAATTTTTTTTTTTTCACCGAGAAGAATTTGAGGTGAGAAATAATTGGCATCATAATAAAATGACATAGTTTATGTTCCTGAATTATTATGAAAGTAGTGAAAATTCATGTATATTATGAAGATTGTACAGCAAATATTTAAAATTTATGTAGATGGGTGAATTTTTGAACTAGTATTTCATTTCAATTTAGAAAAAAAAATTTTTTTTTTTCTGTGTTCCATTTTTTCTTTTGATCCTTGTAAATTAAATCTAAAAAGAATTCGGAAAATATTTTTTAGTGCTTTGGAAAATTCGTTCTTTTAGACTGTTACCACATAACGGATACCATTATGCCCAATTATTATAAATGTCCTATTTTTCCCAAAATGTTTTCTCAGAATTCTCACTGAAAGCAATATATAAAAATTCATGCAGGAAATGTTTACAAAATTTGATTTTAAGAGGTGATGAACCTAAAAGACAATTAATATAATGATAGCTATGCTTTACAAAATTTAATTTTTAAAATGTTTGCACAAATTAATTTTACTCTTTTTTTTTTTTTTTTTTGCTAAAATTCTTTGATTTTTAATTTTTTTTTATAGACCTGAAGATGTTGCTTCACTTTTTATAAAAATAAGATATTTTATTTTTATGATTTAATGAAATATTTTATATGCATTTATTAGAAAAATAGAATTTTTTAAAATTTGTTTCCTAGCTATCTTTGCATTGTATCAATGGAATGAAACTTGTTTAAAACTTTTTCGTCTAGTTTGGTACTTTCTTGAGTAAGAAAAAGAAAAAAAAAAACTATTTTATTCTGTAAAATATACAATGTAAAATGTTTTTTATTTAGATATAAAATGCCCATTAATATTTGCGCAGCAAGAAAAAAAAATTATATAAATAATCGCAAAAATAATAAAATCATTACTTTAAATGGTTATTGATATATTTGTAATAAATCTTTTTCTGATATAAATTTTTTTATTCAAGATATTTGTTAAAAGTATCTTGTGTAATTCATTTTTATGATAAATTCACCTACCAAAGGCTGTAATGCAGAAATTCTTGAAAATCATATGATTTGTGTCCTTAGTGAAATACTTATATTGTAATTCATTTTTTTATTATTATTATTGTTATTTAGTCTAAGAAGAGTGCCATTTTTTTAAATTCATAGTGTGTGTCTTTTAGAATAATATACATGTTTATTAAATACATAGGATGTTAATTGCAGGTATTATAGTATCTTGTGATTGTATTATTTTTAATGATGTTGATCTCTGGACAAATTATGAGGCATGCTTTCATGTGATTCTTGCATAGATATCGCATTTTCACTCTCCTATTATTAGAAATTTGCAATAGGTAGAATATAATCATAGGACAATAATTATACGTTCATAACCTTCCTAAAAATATGCACTGATCTACAACATTTATTTTAGATAAAAATTACTAATGAAAATATTTGAATCTTTGATGATTTTTTTTTAGAACAACTAAATTAAAAATTATTTTTATTTCTCAGCATTAATTTAAAAATGATGATTGATTTTTTTAAACTTTTAAAATAATATACTTGTGCAAGAAGCATTGTATTGAAACAATCCAATTACACTTTAAATTGCATTTTACCCATTTAAATTGATTCTCAGAAAATGGAAAAAAAAAAAACTGTTATTTTACTTTGTAATAATTTTACACATTTAAAATGTGAAAATGAAATTAATGCTTAACATTTAAATGGAAATTTCCTTCTCCAGATCCTTAACAAAAAATTAAAAGTTGTAATTGTACTATTTCAATTACAATAACTTGTGTTTGCGAATTATTTGAGAGGAAAGTTTATTTTGATTTTCTACAGATTCACGTAATGTTATTGTGTGAGCTAATGCGGTAAAATTAAATCATAATGCCAACAGAAATTTAGTAGTTACCCAATTATTTTTATTTTCCCTATAATTATTTTCTTTTCAATATTGTTGAGAAATAAAATATATAATTAATACATCATGGTATTTTGTATGACTTATAAAATGTGCTTGGCATGTGAGTGTATAATATGTGAAAAGAAGTCATAATATTGAATTATTTTCTTCATAGATTCTCACAGCTCCATTGTAAGTTTATATAATGATTGATGATATTAATGTTTTATGCAATTTTTGTATTTTCATGTTAGGAAAAAAAAAATTTCCGATTTCAAAGATTTATTTGCTGTTCTATTGAAATTAAAAAAATTAATGTAATTTTTTTTTTTTTATATATAATTTAATGTATAAAAAACGAATTCTAACAATACTTTGGTCTTAAAATAATAAATATATTTGTTTATTCAACAATTTCATTCATTCATTTTAATTCATGGAGTTCATGAATACAACAACATTGCTATGAAATTAAATATTTTAAATTGCAACATAATTTTTAAAAAGACAAACAAAAAGCCTTTGAAAGTAGATTTTAATGATATTAACTGTATAATTTTTAATAATTTTATTGCAGAAAAAAAGAATTTCAAATTTCTTAAATAGGTAATGAAAGTAGGCCCTGACATAATAGGTATCAAATAAGCCAGGAGGCATAATTGCATTACAGTTGCATTTCTATTCTCAGAAAATGTATTCAAAGTTCTCAAATTGTTATGAAAGAGTCAAAGATTTTAAATGAATGTGAATGAAGGAATCATTTGCCCCAATCTTGGAAGTATGAGAGCCGATGCAATTCAATTCTCAATTCAAGCCAATTATTTTTATTTTCCCTATTATTATTTTCTTTTCATTTTATTTCTTTCATCTGGAATTTCTATGATCTATTATTTATAAATTTTTATAACAGAAATGTTAGTAGCGTAAAGATCGAGTGTGAAGTTTTATAAATTTGAGTTAAATAGTTTTATTGCATTTCACAGATGTTTAATTGAATTATAAATCCATTTTTATTTTATTTTCAGGTATTGGTTACAGTTTTGTAGACAACTTAAAGATATACCATTGTCTCTCTTGTGAATATCGCTCAATCCACCTTTGTCATGTAAAAAGGCATCTTTTAATTCACACTGGAGAACGACCTTTCATCTGTCCTTATAAATGTGGCAAAGCATTTAAACAGCCAGACGCCCTAAAGGTCCATCTGAGGACTCATACGGGAGAACGACCCTACAAATGTGATGTTTGTGGCAAGGCCTTTTCTCAGAATAGTCATTTACAAGCGCATAAGGACATTCATGCAAAAAGGATCAAAAATTTTATTTTAAGAGAAATTGATTTTATCCACCATATGATAAATATGGTGCTAACTTTTACTTTATAAAACTGATTTTTGGATAATTTTTTCATGTTATTTTGCTCCTCCTTTTTAGTTTTCAAGAATAAATTTTACTTTAAAAAAATTTTCTTTTTATTCCTGTTTTTTAAATTCTGAAAAAGAAAAATATTATTTTAAATGTGTATTTGGGGAATTATGGAATCAAATTTTTTTCATAAAATTATAAAATTTCAATCTGCACTTGAATATTTTTTTCTTGCATAGATATCACATTTTCACTCTCCTATTATTAGAAATTTGCAATAGGTAGAATATAATCATAGGACAATAATTATATGTTCATAACCTTCCTAAAAATATGCATTGATCTACAACATTTATTTTAGATAAAAATTAATAATGAAAATATTTGAGTTTTTTTTTTGAGAACAAAATTAAAAATTTACATTTTTCAGCATTAATCTAAAAATGATTATTCATTTTTTTGAAATAATATACTTGTGGAAGAAGCATTTTATTGAAATAATCCAATTACACTCTAAATTCCGTTTCACCCATTTAAATTGATTCACAGAAAATGGAAAAAAACTGTTATTTTACTTTGTAACAATTTTACACATTTGAAATGTGAAAGGGAAATTTCCTTCTCCAGGTCCTTAACCAAAAATGAAAAGTAGTAATTTTACTATTTCCATTACAATAACTTGTGGTTGCGAATTATTTGAGAGGAAAGTTTATTTTGATTTTCTACAGATTCACATAATGTCATTGTGTGAGCCAATGTAATAAAATTAAATCATAATCTCAACAGAAATTTAATAGCTCAATATTGTTGAGAACTAAAATATATAATTAATACATCATGGTATTTTTTATGACTTAAAAATGTGCTTGTCATGCGAGTGTATAATATGTGAAAAGAAGTCATAATACTAAGTTATTTTCATCACAGATTCTCACAGCTCCATTATAAGTTTATATGATAATTGATATTAATGTTCTATGCAATTTGGTATTTTCGTGTTAGGAAATAATTTTTTTCAGATTTCAAAGATTTATTTGCTGTTCTATTGAAATAAAAAAATATATAATTTTTTTTTAATTTAATGTATAAAAAATGAGTTCTAACTATACTTTGGTCTTAAAATAATTGAATATATTTTTTTTTATTCAACAATTTCATTCATTCATTTTAATTCATGAATAGATATTTCATGGGATACAACATTGCTATGAAATTAAACGTTATGTTGCAATTCAATATATTTAAAAAGACAAACAAAAAACGTCTCAAAGTAGATTTTAATGATATTAACTGCATAAATTTTAATAATTTTATTGCAGCAAAATTAAAGTAGGAAAAGTAATTTAACTATTTAAGAAATTTGAAAAGTGAATGAAATTGGGCTCTAATATAATAGGTATCAAATAAGCGATGAGCATTGCATTTCTATTCTCAGAAAATGTATTCAATGTTCTCAAATTGTTATGAAAGAAGTAAAGATTTTAAATGAATGTGAATGAAGGAATCATTTGCCCCAATCTTGGAAGTATGAGAGCCGATGCAATTCAATTCTCAATTCAAGCCAATTATTTTTATTTTCCCTATTATTATTTTCTCTTCATTTTATTTCTTTCATCTGGAATTTCTATGATCTATTATTTATAAATTTTTATAACAGAAATGTTAGTAGCGTAAAGATCGAGTGTGAAGTTTTATAAATTTGAGTTAAATAGTTTTATTGCATTTCACAGATGTTTAATTGAATTATAAATCCATTTTTATTTTATTTTCAGGTATTGGTTGCAGTTTTGTAGACAACTTAAAGATATACAATTGTCTCTCTTGTGAATATCGCTCAGTCCACCTTTGTCATGTAAAAAGGCATCTTTTAATTCACACTGGAGAACGACCTTTCATCTGTCCTTATAAATGTGGCAAAGCATTTAACCAGCAAAACGCCCTAAAGGTCCATCTGAGGACTCATACGGGAGAACGACCCTACAAATGTGATGTTTGTGGCAAGGCCTTTTCTCAGAATAGTCATTTACAAGCGCATAAGGACATTCATGCAAAAAAGGATCAAAAATTTTATTTTAAGAGAAATTGATTTTATCCACCATATGATAAATATGGTGCTAACTTTACTTTATAAAACTGATTTTTTGGATAATTTTTTTCATGTTATTTTGCTCCTCCTTTTTTAGTTTTCAAGAATAAATTTTACTTTTAAAAAATTTTCTTTTTATTCCTGTTTTTAAATTCTGAAAAAGAAAAATATTATTTTAAATGTGTATTTGGGGAATTATGGAATCAAATTTTTTTTCATAAAATTATAAAATTTCAATCTGCACTTGAATATTTTTCTGTAACGAAATTAATAAATTATTGTTATCCGTTCTTAAAAGAATCAAAAACTTCTGTTTTAAAAGAAATCGATTCTATCCATGAAGACGATTAATATGATGCTGGATTTTCTTTATAAGAAATTGAATTTTTAGACACTAAGTATATTATTAATTTTTTAACTCTTACAAATTCTCTAGTTATTAAAATGTGCAGAAAATAATTTTTTTTATATGTTATGATCAATGATTCTAAATTCATTGTGTGAAAGTACTTGTATTCTGGTTTTGATAGTCCCATAGTTAATACAATTAATTTCACAGACTATTTATTTCTATGTTCATAACATTTCTATTTACTTGAATTTCTTTTTTTTTATTGTCTGTATGTGTTTTTTTTTATTTATAGAACTTTTCGCAGGGTGGCCATAAAATAACTTTCCCTGTTTGGAGGCAACTAAAACTAATGAACAGAATTTTATATACAGACTGCGGAAGACATGGGGAGATACTTGAAAAACGTTGGCTGTGTTTTTTGACTGCAAAGGCTTTGTCCATTAAGAATTTGTACTACTTTGTCAGATGATAAACAAGGAAGACTACCTGAGAATTCTAGAGCGTTTGAGAGATGCTGTGTGCAGGAAGAAGCATGAACTGTGGAAAAACCAGACTTGGATGTTTCATCATGACAATGGGCAGACTCACTCGTCGCTGCTTGTTCGCATACTCCACTCCACTTCACCGTATACTTCTGACCTAGCCCCAGTAGGCATTTTCCTGTTTCCCAAACGTAAACCACGTTGCAAAGAGGTCGTTTCCAAACCATAGAGGAGATTCAGGACAAGACCTGCATGCCATCACAGAAAGTACGTTCCAGAAGGCTTTCGAAAGCATGGAAACACCGTTTGGAACGGTGTAGTGCCAGTAGAGAGGACTACTTGGAAGGAGACAATGCTTAAAATGTTCTACAATGAGCAATAAAGATGTTATAGCAAGAGTTCAGCTTCTTTTTGAACACATTTTTTTGTATCTCCATGATCTGTATGTTTTCATCTTTTGTATCTAAAATTGTGCAATAAAAATTTGATAATGAAGATTTATTGAATCTAAGAAATTCTTTACATTTATTGTGCTTTAAAATCTACTATCCACCAATAAATTCAGCTTCAATGTTATTTTCTTTGCCCGAAGTTAATAGATTTCAAACTATATAAATGTCCTCTTTTGTGAATACCGCTCATGCAATCGTATTGACGTCAAAACGCCGTTGTCCAATGTGAGTGAAGCGAACTTTTCAACATCCATTCATTGTGGCAAAGCATTTACTCAAAAGAGCTACTTGAAAGTTCGTCTTAGGATTTATGTCGGAGTTTCACACAATAATTCATTTTTTTAATATGTTACAATTAACAAAAATTCAAATAGAATGATTCGTACAATATTCACTGATTTAATTGTAAAATTAGAAGTATGGCACAACAAAAAATTCGAAAGCAAATAATGACATTAAAACTTATTGTCATTGCAATTTAATTTAAACATAATTTTATTTTCGTTAAAATATCATTTTTTTTTTTTCCCTAGACACCGAACACGGAGATTAAATAGGAAATAAAATGAAATTTGATTCGTGCAACCAACAAGCTAAAGAAGACAGAAAAAAAAAAAAATCATGCACAATTAACTTTACTTCATTTTAACTGAATAAATGAATTGATATCACACTGCAATAGTATTTATTCAGTACATATAAATATATACTCCAATTTAGCAATAGAGGGTAGCAAAGCATTGCCGGGTTCCCTAGTTTATAAGAAAATATAGATTATCAACAATATAATTATATTGATTTCATGTATAACAATAATAATAATGTATGGAAAATACCATATCATGATATATCCCAACAAACTATTAATAGTGCTATACTATTTATACAGTTTGAAAATTAATATCAAATGAATTATAATTTAAAAACTAGAGAATAAATGCATCTTTCAAATGATGCAAAACTTGCTTGTAGAACATTTATTAGTAAATGAAATTCTGAAAGGTATCTTAATTTTTTTTTTTATGAATCATGTTAATTTAAAATTAATTCAATGTTATGGTTTGTCCTGTGGTATACGATCTACAATCCCTAAAGTGAAACATTGTGGGTTTAATGAGACTAGCATAAAGTGCCCCCAAATGCCCTCGATCTGCAACAAGACAAATGCCTGTTTACCATCCAGGTGCGGCTAGCTCCAAAAAAGGCCCAGAGTTATTTATGATACGCACTGGGCATCTTTCCCGGCTTTGAAGAAACGTTGTGGAATTTATTCCGCGACGGTTGATTCTACCGCTGTGGCTGGTGTGTAGCTACTTCGATCAATTCAAGCAAATCTGAGCTGCAATCTTTGGCATTTAAATCTTAATTTTTTCCTACGATGTGCACCTTAATTTAGAACGTGTCTATCTAACTATTAAATTTTTAATTCCGTAGCTAATCTTAATAGCTCTGGTCGAATCTTAAATACTTAAGAAAAGGTTAAAAATAGTACAACAAGAAGCAAATTAAAAAAAAAAACTTTTTCCCGACTTTGGTTGGGTTTTTGCAATGTCTCTGAAACCTGAATGATGGCGCCATCTACCGGCGAACCTGGAGTTTACTATTGTCTGTGTGACTGGTTGCTGCTACGTAATTTTGAAATTTTTAATGTACTTTAAAAATATAAAAATACAAGATACATAATTTTATATTCCTTTTATTTTATTTTTAGCGTTAAATTCTTAATTTTAACTTTAACTTTTTATTTTTGGTAATCGACAACGGACTACTAATTGTACCGATAGCTTTTGCTTTTTCGATCTCTTGCTCTAATTGTTCTCAAGCAAGAGATTTTTCTTAATTTTAATTTTATTTTTCTTTTATTTTTATTCAGTAATTTAAGCAAACTTATTTTTGTGCAAATGTTTTAACTATTTTAAGATGGAGGTTTTCGTGGTTCTTAAAACCACATTGGAACTCCGTAACCGGTACGCCCGTTGATGTAGATGAGAAGTCTGAATGAGATCTGTGACGCTCTACGGTCATATGAAACCGGTACGGACTTAAAGTGGATTTCGAACCACTACAAACATCCATGGCACCGCCGGGATTCTCCAAAAGACTACTACTACTCAAGCATTTTGCCAAATACTCCAGTTATTTCATCTCTTACATCCCGCTTCAACACCAACAAGTCTTCCTCATAAAGACAATAGTACTGAAGCTAGTTTCCAGATACTCAGATCCCAAATATTTGATAGTATTTAATATTGAAACTTCCCATCCAAACCCCCAATTTCCAGTATTCTTTGATCTATCACATCCTCTACTACACCAACATCATATTTTTCCTCAACAGACCAACACTATTTAAATTTTTCTTACTCCAGATATTTCAGATTCAAGCTATTACAGCAAGAATCACGCTACTTCACCACCGACACATTTTTCTTACCCGACAGGTCATTATACAAGTATTTTTGCATATATTTTATCTCGCATCCTGCTACTACACCAATATTCTTCCTCGACAGGCTATTTTTCCTTAAATTCTCGAGATATTTCAAATTCAATTAATAATGTTTATTGGTGAAAATTCCCATCAGCAACCTCCAAATCCCCATCCTTCACATCCCACTAATAAACCAACAACACAATCTTGGTAGAAGGTCAAGTATTTTCTTGGTCCTTTTTCCAAATACTTCAGATATTTTATCTCACTTTCCTCAATATCAACAATATTGTTCCTAAATAGTCTAGGACTGATTTTCCAAATATTCCAGATAGTTCAAATGTAATTGAATGTTTAATAGGAAATTTCCAACAGTCTGCCTCAAAAGCCAGTACCCTATAATAATTTTTTTTTTTTTTTTTTAAAATACTCCCATTACTCCAAATTCAATTCATATTTATAAAAAAAAAAGTATGCATTTCTTAATGTACTATGCAATATAATACTTTTTTTCATACATATAATCGAATTTGTTTGGCGAAAGTCACAACGGTATTCACTATCCGCAAACTGTATAAAGAAAACCATAACATTCACAATACAAAAAATTCTGAGCTGCATCACATTCAGATCCCTCAAAAATGACAAAATTGCAAAAGAGCACTACATAGAACAATACAACGTCCAAAGAAAATTTACGAAGAATGAACTAGAAGTAGGACCATTTTACATAGTAAAAGCCACACTAGTATTCGCTACACTCAAATTGTGTTATGAAACCACCATAGACTTCTCAATGCAAAGCATTAGTAGCGCATCTAATTCAGACGACTCAAAAAATTGAAGATCCGAAGCGAGTATTAGCTGCAGCAACGAAACGGTCTAAAGAAAGTGAATTCGGCTGACAGTGATATTTTGCATCGAAATGACGACGTATTTGGCAGGAGTTACACATTGCGTATTAGATTTTTGACAGTTTCGTTGCTGCAGCTAAGTCAATTCCTAGTCGTGAGAAATGAAAGGCTAGAACTGAATTTGGCAGTTAAATTATTTAAAATATACAACAACAGAGAGTGTGAGAACAAGTTGTCTAGGAAATAAAACCCAAAATGAACAGTTAAAAAGAATACTAACATCCGGAGTATGAATTTAACAAGAATACATACCGTCAGCATAAAAGCCACTTATTTCTCTATTCGCCGATCGGCTTGATCCAAGTTAAATAACAGAGCTAGCAACATGTATAAACAACACATAAGCACAAAAACCGAAGAACTGGGCCTGAATGGTCGAGTGGCTAGCGCTCTGGCACCACAGGTTTCGGGTTCGAGTCCCGGCGGTGCCATGGGTGTTTGTAGTGGTTCGGAATCCACTTTAAACCGTAGGTCCCGGTCTCATATGACTGTAAGAGCGTCACGGAGCAAAAAGTCAGATTTCTATCTACGGGTGCTACACCACAACAGAAGCTGCCCCTTTCCCTCCATCCATCCATGAGTAGATCACTCATAGACTGTCCGTCCCGCACTGTAGGACATTGAGGGATTAGTCAACAAAACCAAAGAACTCACAAGGAGTGAATTAGAAACACGACCATTTTTGACACCCAAAATCTACCAATAATATTAGCTACAACAAATTGTATAACAAAACCTCATAGCATTCTCAATGCGAAAAATCCTGAAGTGATTCACATTGAAGTGATTCATTGATTTTTATAACTATTAACAACTTTGGACATTGTTAAATATTTAAAGTAATCCTAATAAATTTTTAAATGAAACAGTTTCAATTAAACTCAAAATCAATACAGCATAACATGGAAATACTGCTTGAACAAAGTTAATTATATAAATGCAATTCTAAAGATATACACATATTGAATTAATAGTTTCCGTTTCGTTCTTTGTAATACAGTACCAAATAGAAACTATTAATTTCTTTTGAAATATTCTGTCAATGTAATTTAAAAACAGTTAGAAATGATATAAAATTAATCTACACTATTTACAACAAATTGTCCTAATAATTAAAATTTATTTTGAACTGATAATCAGTGGCAAGCGTTGTATAACACATTTCAAATAAAAGACACTTAATAGTAAAACAAAGTAATTTTAAAACAGAAAACTCGGATAACATGACAGCCACCAACTTTCTGCACGCCTACCGACAAAAAGACTGCAGTTACAATTACAGTTTTTATGTCACAGTTTACGGGTTACAGTTACGGTTACCCGCGAAAACTAAAGTTCAGAAAGAAGCTCGGAGCGAATATAAGTCACGACTTCACCGGCAAAATTATTCAAGAATACGTCATAATTATTTTTCGATGAAAAACAGAGGGCTGAGATAAATCAACTTGATTCTTCTTTTCTCTATTTTTATTGCTGATATCCCAACTAATCCTAAACTCTTAACTGCTATCTACGATGATGATACTGCAATCCTTTGCAAAAATAAAAACACTAAATTCTTAGCTATCACCCTCACTAATCACCTTAAAATTCTCAATAACTGGTTCATTAAATGGAAAATTTCTTTAAACGTAGATAAGACTGAAGCTGTTTTATTCTCTATTGGAAATAAACGTAAAAAACCCGTGATTAAGATCAATAATACTATTATCCCTTGGAATAGCCAAACTAAATATTTAGGAGTTATATTGGATCAGCATTTAACTTGGAAACAACATTTTCTGCACACCAAAACTAAATTTCAATTCTACCTTAACCTGAGATAACAAAATTCTTCTTTATACTGCTATGCTTCGCCCAATTTTCACATACGCTTGCCCGGTCTGGTCCTATGCAGCTAAATCTAATTTAAAAACACTTGAAACGTTACAACATATCACTATCCGAAAAATGACCTCTGCTAAATGGTTTATGCGCAATTCTGATATCTATAAAGCTGTTAACATTCCTTCCTTAAAAGATTTTTTTAAATACATATCTCTTAAATTTTTTGACACGCTTGTTAATCATGAAAATACTGCAATCCAGGAGATTGATTCTTGCGTTCCCAATAATGATTTAAAACATCCGCGCAAAATTTTAGTTTAATTTCTATTATTATTTTTATCTGTTTATGATTGTCGGTTAAAATTTTTTATTATATTTATAAATATATTCTGGACAATTTCCATTGGTTTCAACTGTATTTACTCTGTCATATCGGTTTGATTTGTCGCTCTATGGTCATCTTGTGCACACTTTAGGCAAAACAGGCCGGGACCTACGGTTTAAAGTGGATTCCGAACTACTACAAACATCCATGACACCGCCGGGACTCGAAACCTGTGGTACCGAGCGATAGAGTGCTAGCCACTCAGCCATTCAGGCCCCCTGTCATATCGGAGATGGAACCCCTAGGGGCTAATGGTAGCTCCAAAAGGAATACATCAACAGAACAAATCAACTTTATTCCGTTAAAGTTATTATTATTTTTTAAATTCTTACAGCATATAAGAAATTCGGAAAGGCCATGAAGAAAAGGCACAATTCAGAACTAGTTATTTATTTCATGTACATATTCAATGAAGCGAAACAGTTCTGCTAGAATTTCTTAAAAGTACATAAGAATTAAAAAATAAAAATTTTACACAAGAATTAAAAACTTTAGAAAGAATTATTAAATTAATGAGTTTTGGAACACGTTATTTAAAAATAATATTATACATTTAGATTGTTCTTATCTACAAAAGATATAAAAATAATTATTCATGATTTCCCATCAAATTGTTTGTTGATTCTTATTTCGACGACGAGATTATTACAAAATTGTATTGATATGCGGGAAGTATTAATAGCTTTTTCATCTGAATAATTAAATATAATTACACGATGTGAGTTTGTATTGTTTTTAATTATAAACGACGGTATTATAAACTGTTTCGTATATATATATGTATATATATATATGATACGAATTTACATAATTTGTGAATAACATTTTATTTATTAATTACTTATTTTGAGGATAATAAATTATGTACTTATATACATATATATATTAATATGATGAATGTATCTTTTAAAATTTAAATAATAGTTATGAAACAACTACAATTTGCTACAAAATATTTCATTTCTTGGGGTTTTTTTTACTTTTACATCAATCGGCCATGTGTTACGCTTATGAAATCCACAAGTAGCCAACCGACAGACTAGAGAAGAAAGATATTGCCCTGCGAGACGACTTTTAGGGGAATTGTTCTGAATTTCAGTTTCGTATAGGGGAAAACCTATACAATTCCCATTAGGCACACGCCAAGCACTTTATATACCTTGTCACAATAGTCACCTAGCGTTCTCATTTTGTTGTTGTGACTAATCCTCAATGCCCTGCAGTGCGGGACGGACATCCCATGAGTGATCTACTTATGGATGGAGGGAAATGGGCAGCTTCTGTTGTGATGGAGCACCCGTCGGTAGAAGTCTGACTTTTTTGCTCCGTGTCATTCTTACAGTCATATGATACCGGGGCCTACGGTTTAAAGTGAATTTCGAACCACTACAAACATCCATGGCACCACCGGGATTCGAACCCGAAACCTGTGGTACCGAGCGCCAGAGCTCTAGCCACTCGACCATTCAGGCCCTCGCGTTCTCATTTTGAAAGCAATGGCTGCGAAGGGAGCTGCCAGCTCATTCGAACTCATCTGCACTCTTATTTCTCATATCAAGAATTTAATATGCAATACCGTTATACATACATGCATATATATATATATATATATATATACATACACACATATATATACAGTGAGCCACAAAATTGGTATACACCTCTAAAACATTTACACTTCTTCCAATTACAAATTAAATATTGATTTAAATAGATAAATTTTTTTATCCTAGATACTTTAACCTCTGCTTTACCATCCTATAATAACACAATTCTATAGTTAACTTATTTATTACGAAAAAAAGTTAAGCGATTCGAAGAAAAAGATAGAAAACCATGCCACAAAATTGAGTATACACTTCTTATATTTGTAAATTATGCCACCACTTTTTTAGTTTCAAATTTTCTTTAAAGAGTTTCAGGAGTAGCTGCTGCATATAACACGTGCTATTGCACTTCAACGCTTTTAAATAGTATTTTTCTCATTAAAAATCGTAAAATGAGCTCTCGTAGAGAAACTACTGAATCTGAGCGTTTATTGGTTGTAAAATGGTCGAGAGGGCAAATCTCTTCGAGATTCTCTCTCTTCATTGATTGGTGTAACTCATGGTTGTGTCCAAAAATACTACAGAAGTATAAAAAAAAAACTGGATCTGTGGCCAATATTCCTGGAAGAGGATGTAAAGAAATACTGAGTACTACAGCGAAGAGGAAGATCATTCACTCAGTAAAGAAAGATCCGAGGGTGAATGCCTCTAAACTAGCTTTACCGATGTCCTCTACAATCGGGAAAAAGATCTCAGTTGAAACAATTCGACGTACCATTCACCAATATGGGTTTTATGGCCGTACACCAATACGAAAGCCACTCATTATGTATGTGAATAGACAAAAAGAGAGTGATTTTCGCCAAAGAACATCGTTTAAAGCCTATTTATTTCTGGAACACTGTAATATTTTCTGATGAAAGTAAGTTTAATCTTTCAGGAAGCGATGGACGATTTAAAATATGGAGAGAAGCTGGGAAAGCGCTGGCACCTAAAAACACCATTAAGACAGTCAAGTTCGGAGGTGGATCTGTCCTCGTTTGGGGTTGTATGTCGGCTGGAGGAGTTGGTGAGCTTCCTTTTATTGATGGTATTATGGACAAACATGTATATTTGGGGATTTTAAATGATAACTTGAAAAAAGTGCCAGTAAGTTGGGGCTTGGATCAAGCTTCATATTCCAGCAGGACAACGACCCCAAGCATACAGCGAAGATTGTGCAGTTATACTTGCTATACCATTGCAAGAAGCAATTACACACTCCAATCCAGTCTCCAGACCTAAACGTCATCGAAAATTTGTGGTCGCAATTAGAGAAAGCTGTACATGAGCACGAAATCACAAGCAAGGAAGTCCCCAAGAAGGTTCTGAGAGAAGAATGGGCTAAAATTTCTGTTGAAACCAAAACACTAAACTAAACACTAGTAACTAAAACACTAGTAGAAACTATGTCCAGAAGATTACAAGCTGTAATTCAAGCAAAAGGTTATGCAACAAAATATTAATTTGTACGTTAAAAGGAAATTAATAAAGGTGTATACTTATTTTTGTAGTGTTGTTTTTCCTCTCGTCTCAGATCTTTTATTTTTTTCGTAAAAAATAAATAAACGTAACAATTTTATAAGTATAGTACGGTTAAGCATAGACTAAAGTATATAAGGTAAAAAATTCAATCATCTTAAAGCAATATTTAATTTGTAATTGCAAAAAGTCTCCAAGTTTCTAAGGTGTATACACAATTTTGTGGCCCACTGTATATATACAAAAAGCAAACTCAATAAAAGATGGTTGTGAGAGACTCGAGATTGAAAAATCTTCCATCAGGAAGACCTCAAGAAGAAAAATTATCCTAAATATTGTCGTTGTTGAATGTCTCATTTTTGGTTTATTATTTTATAATGCTAAATATATTTCTATGACGAATGACGGGAAAAAAATTTTTTGATTCGATGTTAAGTTCGTCCTTCGTATCCGAAACGCCACTTATATACATATATATTAATCACAATTCATCATAATCATATTTTGTAGATATTAACTTCAGTTACCGTATAATTTTAAAGTGAACGTTATCTGAAATAAAGATATTGTTATTTTTATTGCTAAGATAGTCTTTTATTTAAATTTTTTATTTTGTTTCAACAGTCTGTTTGTTTCCAAGGTAATGGATTAGTTCTCACATTTTAAAATGTATTCTTGAAGGAATTACGAATCTTTAGATACATTCTTATATTCGTATTAATCATTATAAAAATTTAATTTTCAGTAAAGCCTTTCTAACATTTAGCAAGAAGCACGCCTATTAATCATATGTTCTGAATGTTCTTATTAAAATTTAATGATTGTAAATACAAATTAGTCTTCTTAATAGTTTTTTCCAATCAAATAAATGTGAGAATATTGTTACAGACAAATGGTATGACTCAAATTTCAATTATTAGATTTTGTTTTGTTTCTTTAAATTTATCATTTTTTATTTCTTCAAATATAAACCATTAGCAGAAATTAAAGGATTGCAAATGTTTTAACTTGAAACAAAATTTTTTTTTGAGCAGAATAATGTTTTAAAATGTGAACTTCACTCATATTTTAATAATTTTATTTTTTACTAATCATATTTTTAAAATTTTATATGTATGAAAAGGCATATTTTTATGGCAGTTTTTCTTCTGAAACACGGAGAAAGAATTTGATTTCTGATTATTAGTGCAACATACATGTAGCAAAAGAAACAATTTTATCCATAAAATTATTTATTTATTATTAGGGAGCGGGGTTTTCAGTGTCCCTGGTCACTTTCTATTTTTCGTCACCTTGACAACTTTCTATTTTGAATATTTTTAAATTTATTTCACACATGCTTTTTCCAATTCCTACTATGAGTTCACATTCTCCCTATATTTATTTATATATCTTGTTCAAATTTTCAATCGTTAATAAAATACTTTTTATTCATCCACTCAAGTTCAAATACATTTTTTTTAAATTTGTAGTGGATGACACTTGATGTTAATACAGTTTTTTCAAATATTAATTCAATAATTAAATTTAATTAATTAATTTTAGTTTGATATGGGAGAAAAAATGCATCTTATATAAGATATTTAGCAAGATGTAAATTTAGAAATAAATGCCGTCAGTGGCGAAGCGTGTAGGTAGCAGGAAAAAAAATTTCTTTTGCAGATTCTTTGCTCATTATGGGTTCTAGTCAGAGTCAAGGAGGGAATAAAATGGAAAATGAAACATGTGAATAAATTAGTGAGAGCGATGGAAAGTGTTTATGTGGGAGAGAGAGAGAGAGAATTTTTTTCTAACTTAAAAAAAATGAATGAAAATTATTTATAAAGGACTTTCTGCAATATAGTGAAAAAAAAAGTAGCAATTGATATTAAAAAAAAAAAAAAAAATTTATATTACTTGTTATAAAATCGTTTGAAATGTTTATATATTTTTAAATTTATTTCGAGAGCTTTTTTTATACAAAAATTTTATTTATTTATATTTTTCTTTGAAAAATTAGCTACTAATCAGTTTTACACAGAAAGGAAATTTTAGTTTTTAAGCAGGTCATTAATCAGATATTATATTGAAAATGACAGTTGCAGTAATAATATATTTGTTTTTAAATTACGCAAAGCATCTAGTTAAAATAAAGCTTAAACAAAATGATTTATTAATTATTAAATAATTTTATGGGTAACAAGTATATCGGCCTAGTTAATTATTGTTATTTTTTCCCTCCCCATTTTTGAATTTCTATTTCTATTTATTTCAGTTATCAGACAAACGCTTATACAGTAGAACCTTTTTAAGTCGAAAACCTCCAAAACTCGAAAAATTTTTTTGTTCCCTTCCCTTCAAGCCCCAAAACCTCCATTACTCGAAATTTCAACCCTCTATATGTCGAAATAATTATTCAATCCCCACAAGCCATTTTGGTATATATTTTCCCTCCGTAACTCGAAGAAAAAAAAAAAAATTGGACCTCTGCATCTCGAACATTAGCAATGTTTGATTTGACAACTCGATCATTTGAAATTATTTTGATTTTTTATTGTAGTACATCATATAACTTTTAAGTTGCAAATAAACTTGTTTATTACCTCTGTGAATTAAATTTTTATTTATTTTACCTCTCTAACTCAAAATAAGTTAGAAAGAATCTAAACCTCTACAAGTCGAATATTTCCTTACAAAATCCGCGTAAGTCGAAAACTCTATAACTCGAATTATTTGGCGTCTCCTTGAAGTTCGACTTACAGAGGCTCTACTGTAGTTTGTTCCTCTTAGAACTTCTGCACTAGTGGTTATCTGAGAGGGGTTCTTTTCAGACAGCCTTCATAAGATGTGAATGAACGCCACGGACTCGTGACACGGAGATTTGGTTTGGTTTGTCGCTCTACAGTCATCTTGTGCACACTTTAGGCTAAACAGACCGGGACCTACAGTTTAAAGTGGATTCCGAACCACTACAAACATCCAAGGCACCGCCGGGATACGAACCCGAAACCTGTGGTACTCAGCGCTAGTCACTCGGCCCCTCGTGACACGGAGAAGACTGGGCTTAGTTTTGTACAGGACAATCAAAGTTTCAATATGCGAGCTGTAGAGCACCATGTCATAATGTGCCACAGAGACAATTCTCCATGAACTACCTTGATTAAAGTGACATGCATCCCCTTTGCTACTCTCGACAGTTTCAGAATTGTTTGTATATGTACGTTAACATATACAAACACGTATTTATTTATTTTTATATCTGGCGTTTTCTGTGTTCGCTATAACATCATATAGAGGTAGGACAGGATTTAGATGAAAAGAGGCCCTTTCACCTCCCATTTTTAAGTTTGTAAATTACATGAGAGATAATAAAATACATCATTGCTGTGATATATAATCAATATGTTAAATGAAACATGTTGTGATTGGCACTAATCTTTATAAAAAATGTGGCACGGGTAATAAATAAAAAAAGTCGAGAACACTTATTTGGACATTTATTCTCCACCGTATATAGTACTTGTAACATTAACTAATCAAACATAACACACAACATTTACAAAGAAACAAAATTCTAATAATAAAAATCTTTGACTACGAAAATAAAATATGCAATAAAAATTATCATATTTTCTATCAAATTAAATTAAATATATTCAATACATTGAAGATTAAAGTAAATTCTATTCAGATAAATTTATTTCATAATAATTCGCATTTAAAGTTTTAAGTATTAATTTTAAGTTTTAAACTAAAACAATTGACTGCACCAATTTGAAACCAACCAATTTGAATGTAGGCCCCTCTTGATCTTGAGGCCCTAGGCTGAAGCCTAGTTAGCCTATAGGAAAATCCGGCCCTGTATAGAGGCATTTCCGGCCTTCTGCCTCTGTATTGCTATGGGAATTCAAAAGGTTAACAGCTTAATGATCTCAGTTTTTAGTTTGGAATACAAATTTAATTCTTAAATCCTCTTCAATGACATTAAATCGTAAATTCCTCTTAATTATTTTTTATTAATAAAATTAAGATTTTGAATTTTTTTAAATTAAAAAAATCTTTGTAATTCTTAAATTTAATGTGACCCTCTAATCAGAATAAATATTTAGAAGCTTCCATACCGTCTGATGGCTAAATTGGGTGTACTTTACAAAATTAATAAAATTTGACAACGAATGTGAATTTCTATTTTAATGTACGAGATTATAATTTGTCAATTGCATCTAGAGCCAACTTGAATTCCAAAAACATGTTATATTAGAATTTTGCTAATTTAAATATATAAAAAAAATACTGTTCTGAAAAAAAAAAAAATTGTTCTGAAATAAAAAAGAACATGTTTTATTCTTTTATATTTTCTGCAAGCTTATATCGCTATTTTAACCAAGCAAAACTTATAATTTAATAAGAAATTTTAGTTTGAGTTTCATATTCCCAATTTTATTAAAAGTTGTTATTGTTTCTTATCTCATTTGGTAGGCATCTAGACCAAGCCCACGAACCCGTACGGATTCATGGTTGAAGGGAAAGGGCTGTTGTGATGCAGTACCCGTAGGTAAACGTGTGACTTGGCTCTGTGACGCTCTACAGTCATATGAGACCGAAACCTGCGGCTAAAAAGTGGATTCCGAGCCATTACAAACATCTATGGCCCCATTACAAACATTATGAGCCCGAAACTTGTGGCACCGACCGTTACTCACTCGGCCATTCAGGCCCACAAAAATTAAATAGCAATTATCAAATTATTAAAAGTAAATAGCATTTATTAAATATGATATTTAACGATAGCTTTAATGGCAGTGTAAATTAGAATAAGTTTTAAAATTTACAAATACGTGATTAGAATTTTAAATTAAATCTCCTATTAATTTAACTAAAATTTAAAGTAGTATAAAAAAAGAAGGTAAGAAGAATGTATTGAAGTTATCAGCAAATGATTATAGAGAACGTTTATTGTAAATTATTTTCTCCTTTCTATCAAAACAATGTATTAAGACAGTCTTTTTAAAGTTTTTTTTACTTCTGCTTTATAAATGAAATAATTTAACTAATTAATCCATAAAAATTAATTACATTCTTAAATATATTTACTATTTTAATGCCTTAAACATAAGCTATATTTAAAAATATTCATTAGCGTTATAAATTGACATGAGTATGCAATATTTATATATATATATATATATTTATGATTTAAATTGTTGTTTGGAATAAAATTGCTACCAAAGCTTCAGGGAAAAAAAACACTGGTATACCAAATGTTGCATTGCTGTTATTATAACAGAACATTTCTCGAATGAATCGAACAAGAAAAGACATTAAATTAAATGTTTTTGTGAATCAAAATAAATTGTGTTGAACTTCGATAAGAAAGGAAACATTTAATTTAGTCACAAATTTTATCTGTCACTTCTGACGAATAATTTTTATGCAAATTCTTTGACATAAGATATTTTCACTATTTCATTTAATAATTAAATATATTTTTTTTAATATTTCTAAATTTAATTCATTATATAATTTAGTTCTTTATTGTGGTAATTGAATCAAATTATTCTTTATGATTTATCTCTAAAATGAAACAAGTAAAATCTCTGCAATCCATTTAATCAAGAATTCTACATTTTATTAGCATATAAAAATAATCTAGTATGAATCGCGTTTACAACAATATATATATATTTTTTTCTTTCTAATGCAGCTGGCACTTAAATAGCTTGGTCTTTGATGCCTTCTCACTTTGCGTTACCCAGGGGGTGCGTGTAACTTGAAGATAAGCCATGAACGCAAAGTAACAATGCCCCCGCAGCGCTCTATGATCCTATTAGGACCGGGACCTACGGTTTAAAGTGGATTCCGAACCACTACAAACATCCATGGCACCGCCGGGACTCGAACCCGAAACCTGTGGTACCGAGCGCCAGAGCTCTAGCCACTCGGCCATTCAGGCCACATATCTGTAAAGCATGAAAAAGTTAATTTTTATAAACATTTTTCGGTATTAATATTGCGTTCCAACAATTTTAATTGAAAAAAAAAAAAATGATGAAAATGGTAACGATTTCGAAAATTCCGAATTTTTTCAGAATATTCAGGATTTTTCAAAGAATTCTTATGGAAAAGATCGAAAAAATTGAAATAAACATAAGAAGAAATTTGAGAAACTGATGACGTTTCATGTTCAGAATAATTCAACCAATGACAAAAAGATATGAGATTCAAAAATAAAGAATTCGTATTTTTAAACTGGCAATGATATTTGAATATCAGATTAAGTTCTTAAACTTGTAGTCAGGAGACATCTTGGAGAATTCGGTGTGCGAGAGATTTTTGAATTCAGGACGGTTAAAGTGAAAATTAACCATTATTATTGAGAATTTAATATTAGTTAAATTAAAAGTAATTAAAGACATTATACAAAACTACACATTTCATTTAAATCGTTGAATGGGAATGGTTAGCGACAGAAAAATCCAATATAAATTCTTATATTTTGCATTAATACACATAATTATCATTTAAATTTTAAAAAATCTCAGAGTATTAAGGAAAACAAATTATGAGAAGATTATTAAAAAAATTGTACATCAATACATAAAGATATATTTAAGAGGGAAATTTTAAAAATATTTTCATTATTTTTATCATATTTCAAGAAGAACAAGCCACAACTATTTTATAAAACATGAAATTAATTAGTATTATTGAATTCATGTGTGACTGCATTTAACAAAGAATTTCTCCTTCGGTCAAGAAATATGAAGAAATTCACCCGCATAATGGTTAAATGCAATATTAAAATTTCTAACAATTAGGAAAAGATTTCAATGATAGTAAAGCACCGTTATATTTTAGCAAAATTGATCTACTTCTAAGGATATATTCTGGGACAGTTAATATAATTAAAACAGGGAGGGGGGGGGGGACATTACTCCAATAACCGCACTTCACAAACAAAAATTAAATGAAAATATTTAATATAAACCTAGCAATTCTTCCAACTAAAAAAAGTGTTTTACAGCTTAAAGCATAATGAATCAAAAAGTAAGTTTAAGAAAATGAAAGAAACATAAATGCTTTGACGTAATAATATAAAAAGTTTTCTTCCACCATTATATTTGTACAAATTGTTCAACTACATATATTTTGTTTATAAAAGTGTTTTAAATAATTTAGACATTGGAATTAAGCATAGCATGAACAAAAAGGATAAAATACAAGACTTAATAAAACTAATTTTGTTAAACATTACAAATTATTCTTGCCGGAGGTACGGTCATTGTAACGATGCTCTAAATTTTCATTGAACTCTTTCGGTTATGCATAACACATTTTTTTATTTTTCTTAAATATAAAACTACATTTCTGTTTTATTAATTTATATAATTATTTCAAAATTGTGTTTCAGTGATTTAATTACAAAGGAATGAGTAATTTATATGATAGAATTAATAAACATGGCTTAAAGCAAATGTTACAAGTAAGCAAATCTTTTTTTTTTTTTTTTTTTTTAGGTATAATGTATTTCTTGAACAGTATAATTATTATTTTATTTTGTACAATAAATTCAATAGACAACTTACAAATAGTAACTTCATGTTCCTCAGTATTCAATGCATTTTCTCCACAGAAAGTCAAAACACAAGTTAGAATCTAAAAGAGGCAAATAAAATAAGGAAAAAAGGGTTGAATAAATAAATAGTTATTTCAATAAATAAAATCTTAATAATTTGTAAAAAAGCACGAGTGCACTTCACTGGAATTGTGAATATATAAAAATTTCATTAAAACTTCTAGGCAGGTTTAGTCAAAACTTTTCTGTATATAGATGTTCTCAATCGAAATGCTGGCGGGAGCACATTTGAGAAGCAATTTTGTCAGATTTATTTCCTCATTACTGATAAAAATTTCCAATAAAATAAATGTCATATTACATTAGATTGCTGCGCAGCACAAATTATTTTAAAATACTGATTATAAAATGAAAAATCCGGTGGAGTTATCGACAAAAAATTCAGTATGTCGAAATGTATCTCACGTCTTAATCACTTGTTTTCGTTATAAAGCTCAGGATTTCATCAAATACACTTCAGTCTCTCTCATTATAGATAAAAAAAAAATTTAAAATTACATAAAAAGCAATAATGTACATTAGATTAATTCATAGAATTACTGAGTATTTATAGCTCCACAAGATACTCAAAACATCAGATTTCATTTATAATTATGCTACAGATAAAAATATAATATATTTTACATTTGCCAGAAGATATTTAAAACCTTAGGGAAGAGGTTATTGTTGTGAAACATTTTAACATGATTTGATGCTTTAACAACATCTTTTGTAATTAACACCAAGTTAGTAAAAATTGACATTTATAAAAGAAAATTAACCATTATTATTGAGAATTTAATATTAGTTAAATTAAAAGTAATTAAAGACATTATACAAAACTACACATTTCATTTAAATCGTTGAATGGGAATGGTTAGCGACAGAAAAATCCAATATAAATTCTTATATTTTGCATTAATACACATAATTATCATTTAAATTTTAAAAAATTCAGAGTATTAAGGAAAACAAATTATGAGAAGATTATTAAAAAAATTGTACATCAATACATAAAGATATATTTAAGAGGGAAATTTTAAAAATATTTTCATTATTTTTATCATATTTCAAGAAGAACAAGCCACAACTATTTTATAAAACATGAAATTAATTAGTATTATTGAATTCATGTGTGACTGCATTTAACAAAGAATTTCTCCTTCGGTCAAGAAATATGAAGAAATTCACCCGCATAATGGTTAAATGCAATATTAAAATTTCTAACAATTAGGAAAAGATTTCAATGATAGTAAAAAGCACCGTTATATTTTAGCAAAATTGATCTACTTCTAAGGATATATTCTGGGACAGTTAATATAATTAAAACAGGGAGGGGGGGGGGACATTACTCCAATAACCGCACTTCACAAACAAATTAAATGAAAATATTTAATATAAACCTAGCAATTCTTCCAACTAAAAAAAGTGTTTTACAGCTTAAAGCATAATGAATCAAAAAGTAAGTTTAAGAAAATGAAAGAAACATAAATGCTTTGACGTAATAATATAAAAAGTTTTCTTCCACCATTATATTTGTACAAATTGTTCAACTACATATATTTTGTTTATAAAAGTGTTTTAAATAATTTAGACATTGGAATTAAGCATAGCATGAACAAAAAGGATAAAATACAAGACTTAATAAAACTAATTTTGTTAAACATTACAAATTATTCTTGCCGGAGGTACGGTCATTGTAACGATGCTCTAAATTTTCATTGAACTCTTTCGGTTATGCATAACACATTTTTTTATTTTTCTTAAATATAAAACTACATTTCTGTTTTATTAATTTATATAATTATTTCAAAATTGTGTTTCAGTGATTTAATTACAAAGGAATGAGTAATTTATATGATAGAATTAATAAACATGGCTTAAAGCAAATGTTACAAGTAAGCAAATCTTTTTTTTTTTTTTTTTTTTTTACATAAAAAGTATAATGTATTTCTTGAACAGTTAATTATTATTTTATTTTGTACAATAAAATTCAATAGACAACTTACAAATAGTAACTTCATGTTCCTCAGTATTCAATGCATTTTCTCCACAGAAAGTCAAAACACAAGTTAGAATCTAAAAGAGGCAAATAAAATAAGGAAAAAAAGGGTTGAATAAATAAATAGTTATTTCAATAAATAAAATCTTAATAATTTGTAAAAAAGCACGAGTGCACTTCACTGGAATTGTGAATATATAAAAATTTCATTAAAACTTCTAGGCAGGTTTAGTCAAAACTTTTCTGTATATAGATGTTCTCAATCGAAATGCTGGCGGGAGCACATTTGAGAAGCAATTTTGTCAGATTTATTTCCTCATTACTGATAAAAATTTCCAATAAAATAAATGTCATATTACATTAGATTGCTGCGCAGCACAAATTATTTTAAAATACTGATTATAAAATGAAAAATCCGGTGGAGTTATCGACAAAAATTCAGTATGTCGAAATGTATCTCACGTCTTAATCACTTGTTTTCGTTATAAAGCTCAGGATTTCATCAAATACACTTCAGTCTCTCTCATTATAGATAAAAAAAAAAATTTAAAATTACATAAAAAGCAATAATGTACATTAGATTAATTCATAGAATTACTGAGTATTTATAGCTCCACAAGATACTCAAAACATCAGATTTCATTTATAATTATGCTACAGATAAAAATATAATATATTTTACATTTGCCAGAAGATATTTAAAACCTTAGGGAAGAGGTTATTGTTGTGAAACATTTTAACATGATTTGATGCTTTAACAACATCTTTTGTAATTAACACCAAGTTAGTAAAAATTGACATTTATAAAAGAAAATTAACCATTATTATTGAGAATTTAATATTAGTTAAATTAAAAGTAATTAAAGACATTATACAAAACTACACATTTCATTTAAATCGTTGAATGGGAATGGTTAGCGACAGAAAAATCCAATATAAATTCTTATATTTTGCATTAATACACATAATTATCATTTAAATTTTAAAAAAAAATCTCAGAGTATTAAGGAAAACAAATTATGAGAAGATTATTAAAAAAATTGTACATCAATACATAAAGATATATTTAAGAGGGAAATTTTAAAAATATTTTCATTATTTTTATCATATTTCAAGAAGAACAAGCCACAACTATTTTATAAAACATGAAATTAATTAGTATTATTGAATTCATGTGTGACTGCATTTAACAAAGAATTTCTCCTTCGGTCAAGAAATATGAAGAAATTCACCCGCATAATGTTAAATGCAATATTAAAATTTCTAACAATTAGGAAAAGATTTCAATGATAGTAAAGCACCGTTATATTTTAGCAAAATTGATCTACTTCTAAGGATATATTCTGGGACAGTTAATATAATTAAAACAGGGAGGGGGGGGGATTACTCCAATAACCGCACTTCACAAACAAATTAAATGAAAATATTTAATATAAACCTGCAATTCTTCCAACTAAAAAAAGTGTTTTACAGCTTAAAGCATAATGAATCAAAAAGTAAGTTTAAGAAAATGAAAGAAACATAAATGCTTTGACGTAATAATATAAAAAGTTTTCTTCCACCATTCTATTTGTACAAATTGTTCAACTACATATATTTTGTTTATAAAAGTGTTTTAAATAATTTAGACATTGGAATTAAGCATAGCATGAACAAAAAGGATAAAATACAAGACTTAATAAAACTAATTTTGTTAAACATTACAAATTATTCTTGCCGGAGGTACGGTCATTGTAACGATGCTCTAAATTTTCATTGAACTCTTTCGGTTATGCATAACACATTTTTTTATTTTTCTTAAATATAAAACTACATTTCTGTTTTATTAATTTATATAATTATTTCAAAATTGTGTTTCAGTGATTTAATTACAAAGGAATGAGTAATTTATTGATAGAATTAATAAACATGGCTTAAAGCAAATGTTACAAGTAAGCAAATCTTTTTTTTTTTTTTTAGGTATAATGTATTTCTTGAACAGTATAATTATTATTTTATTTTGTACAATAAAATTCAATAGACAACTTACAAATAGTAACTTCATGTTCCTCAGTATTCAATGCATTTTCTCCACAGAAAGTCAAAACACAAGTTAGAATCTAAAAGAGGCAAATAAAATAAGGAAAAAAAGGTTGAATAAATAAATAGTTATTTCAATAAATAAAATCTTAATAATTTGTAAAAAAGCACGAGTGCACTTCACTGGAATTGTGAATATATAAAAATTTCATTAAAACTTCTAGGCAGGTTTAGTCAAAACTTTTCTGTATATAGATGTTCTCAATCGAAATGCTGGCGGGAGCACATTTGAGAAGCAATTTTGTCAGATTTATTTCCTCATTACTGATAAAAATTTCCAATAAAATAAATGTCATATTACATTAGATTGCTGCGCAGCACAAATTATTTTAAAATACTGATTATAAAATGAAAAATCCGGTGGAGTTATCGACAAAAAATTCAGTATGTCGAAATGTATCTCACGTCTTAATCACTTGTTTTCGTTATAAAGCTCAGGATTTCATCAAATACACTTCAGTCTCTCTCATTATAGATAAAAAAAAAATTTAAAATTACATAAAAAGCAATAATGTACATTAGATTAATTCATAGAATTACTGAGTATTTATAGCTCCACAAGATACTCAAAACATCAGATTTCATTTATAATTATGCTACAGATAAAAATATAATATATTTTACATTTGCCAGAAGATATTTAAAACCTTAGGGAAGAGGTTATTGTTGTGAAACATTTTAACATGATTTGATGCTTTAACAACATCTTTTTTTTTTGTAATTAACACCAAGTTAGTAAAATTGACATTTATAAAAGAGTTTGTTTCATTAATCGAATAAGTTATAAGGAGTAAAATTAAACACATCTAAAATGGAGTTCTTACCTGGTTTGACTATGTGATCACCCCACGTACAGCATTTTCTCGTCAGTTGCATGTCAGCTGCTGTAGGAAGCGGTAGATTTTGTGAGTTGTCCTAATCTCATGTATAAAAAAAATGGATATCACTCCCAGGAAAAAAACCAAAATTGTTACCCTAAATTAACATACCTCAATAACTGTAAGGAATTTCTTCCTGATCAACACACAGGTAGCAGAGAGTGTCAGGAGTCAGTTAATTGTGTGAAGGTGCTTGCGGAGACAATCATGGCCACAGAAAAGCTGTAGCAACCAATGATAATGAGACACGCCACCTGCCTTAAATTTCAGAACTTTAAGAAATAAAGTCACACTGAGAGCCCAAATCAAGACTGTGTTTGTAGATCATTTTGCCGTATCAAACGTTGCCCAGAGTGCACCACGAGGTGGTAGATCTACGTTGCACTCCAAATTTCTTAAAGTTAAATAAATATACTTGTAACTTGTAACATTTGTTAAATGCAAAAAAAAAAATTAAGGAGAATTCCTTAAAATGAGTAGTTAGTATAATTTTACATTTAAATAAAAGAATAACACAAACTGTAGGTGTAGAAATTCATCAATAACCAAACTTAAACATTATTGTAAATAAAACTAAAAAAATTGCAGAAAAAAAACCTGAATGAATTTAAAGATAGATTTAAATAAAGTTGTGTCTAATTAAATTTTTAAACTTTATTGTTGATTAAATAAAAAATTAAAATATATACCTATAATAAAATGTTCTGCATGGGTACACCACAGATGCCAACTTCAAATGAATCCTTCAATAACACGTCAAAAATTTTCAGCAGTTTTCCATACATGTCAATGTGTTTGTTAGAAGAGAGATATGGCAAAGATTTAGAGAGTAAATTATCAATGAAAATGAACAAACTTTCACCATGATCAGAATTAAAATTTCTTACAAAGAAAAATATGCTCATGTTATAAAGCTGTTCTTGCAGGTACAGAAACACAATTAATAGTAAATCACAAATTATAGAAATTAATTCATCTATGACATAAAAAGAGATTTTTATTACAAAATTTAAAATATATTTGTTTTTATTCCAATAATTGAGAAAAAAAGTAATGCACTAAAATTTATAACAAATAGAAATTTCAAGAAATATAATATTTCAACTCTTTACAACAATTTATAAATAAAATTATTATATTGGTAAGATTATCAAACTCAAAAATAAATTTTAATCAATGAAAAGGATTTAATTAAAAAAAACCTGCAAGTTTATTAACATAATCATATTTATCACAAAAAAAATAATTTTAATATTTGAAACCAAATATTATAAAGGATAAACTTAAATTTAAAAGGAAAAAGTTTTAATTTTTTTAATACTAATATATATACAATTCAAAGAAATTTCTTATTATTTTCTTCTATAAAAAATAAATAGAATAAACATTCATTCAATAATAAAATAATAATTATTGTACAATAATTCTGTCAAGTTGATGAGATAATTTTACATAAATGCTAATTGTTCAGTCAAATACATAAATAGAAGAAAAATTAGTCAGATGAATTTGATAATTATGTTTGCAATATGTTACAATAATGTAAATATATATATATATAAAACTAATTTCAAGTGATATAAGCATGAAATTAACATTATAAAAAATTCACTACATAATTACTTGGATTCCGTTTTAAGGAAAATCACAGCTCAAAATTTTTTTTTAAATAATATCGCTTTTTTGAATAATAGAGAGTTTTTGCATACCGTGCGTTAGTTACCATAGGACATCCGTTAGCTTTTCTCCCTAGAGCACATGCTCATAGGAAATTATGTTTCCTATGAGCATGCGCGCTAGGGAGAAAAAGCTAACGGACGTCCTACGGTAACTAACGTACGGCATGCAAAAACTCTCTAATATCACAGCAAAATAACATCTCAACTTTTACCTCCGTTATATAAAGAGAATATTTTGCAATTTTTAAGAAAGATTACATCCAAACTGGTGATCTTTATAATCCATACGGGCAGTACTGAGTTAACTTAACATTAGAATTTTAAATCATTAATAATACTACAAATGATTAATTTTATAATTAATAAAACATCAGCTTAAAAAATTATAGAAAAAGACAATTTTCTTTCAATTAAAATAATATTTTTTATTTAATTAATGTATAAAAACAATTATTATAAATTCACATTTAAAATATATATTGAATATAACTAAAGTTATTGAAAAAAAGAAATTTAATGTCATTGAAAAGAAAGGCCAAGTTTTATATATTAAAGTGAAAAAATTGAAAAATAATAATTAAAAAAAAAAAAGGGATTAAATTAAATTAGGATAGGATTCAAATAGACACAGAAAAATGCATTAGTTTCAATAATTTTAAAGTAAACAATACATCATTATCCAAAAACTGTTTTCAAATAAATTTAGTTAAATATAACTAGTTTTTTTTTTTTTTTTTTTAAAGTTTAACATATTATTTTTTTAAACTTTGTATAATTATACTAAATTAACTTACACTGATTAATCATTTGTTCTCTCACAGAGGATGGAACTTTTTTATACAAACAACTTTAGAATATACCAGACGGAAAGCTATAATAAAATGTAAAACATGTCAAAATTATACAATTCATTGTTATAGTTTATACATATTTACAACATGCAACTGAAACATATTTTATAACCCAAATATTTTATTGTCAAATTAATTTTTTTCCCACACAATCTGTACAATAACTTAACAGAATTAATTTTACTTTTTGCAATTGCATACTTTTCATCCAAATGCAAATTTATAAAACATTTCTATCTAATACTTTTTAAAAATTAATAGACAATATTTTAAGACATATGATACCTATAAAAATATTCACTAAACACTATAATTATGGAATCCAGTTTTCCAACTACTGAAACCAAGAAATGAACAATAACATGAACAAATATCCTAAATATGTAAAGAATAGAATTGAAGAATAATTCACCAAGAATTAATTGCAAGTTAAATTTGAAGATCATTTAAATGTATATTGATAACAAAAGGTACATTAAAGCAAAATAAATTACAAGAAACCAAAATATAGTTTCTTTTCAGAAAAGTGAAAATTTAATGAAGATTTAAATTTTCACTAGAACAGAAAAACTTTAAATCTTTCAAATGTTTTTTTTTTTTCCTTGCACTTGCCCATTTAGAGGACAACAGATATCATTAAAAAGATAAATACAAAGAACAAGATAGAAACAAATGGCATCAGTTAATTCATCAATTTATGTATGACAATACAATAAAGCTTCCGTAAAAGAAACAGGGAGGCAATGCAGAACAGGAAGTAGAGAGAAACATATTCATTTCTTCCTGGTTATCGCACAGGAGACAGAGAGGGTAAGGAAACAGTTAATTCTGTGAAGGTGCTTTCAGAGACAATTGTGGGCACAGAAAAAGCTGTAGCAATGCTATCGATGTAAATTGGACACACCACCTGCCTTCTATTTCAGAACTTTAAGAAACACACTGAGATGCAGAATCAGGACTGTGTTTGTACATCATTTTGCTGTATCAGACATTGCCCAGAGTGCACCACGAGGAGGTAGATCAACGTTGCACTCTAAATTTCTTTAAGTTGAATAAAAGACTCTTTCTAAAATGACATTTTTTTTATGTTGGTTCTCTAATAGAATAAGAAAAGGGAAAATTAAAAAACACATCTGCAATGGAATTCTTCCCATTGCTCTAGATATGTTAATTAAATCACAATTTGGCAATAGTAGCATATATAATATATTTATAAATATAGTAAAAATTAATTAAAACAAATATGAAAAGCAATTCCCAATCAATGATTATAACATTCTTTAAAAAAAGAAAAAATGATATATAATATATATAATTCATGTGTTCCAAGAAAATGCTTATTTCTATGAAAACCAACCCCTTAATTATTTTTGATAGGAAGCACATGGAAAAATAATTAAACTTGAGAAACAAGTATGATAATTGGCTGAATATTAATTTTTATGATCAATTACTTTATACAATTTTCCTTTAATCTCAAATATATTTGTGGTTGAAAATTGCAGAATTTTTTTATTTCTCCTAAAATTCAGTCTTGGGCCATACATTTCAAAATTTATGACTTTATCATACTATTTAAGATAAACATGGTTAATTAAATCAATTTAAAAAACATGTGAAAGAACAGAAAGACATTAATGGAAATTAATTACATAATTTGAAAGAAAATTAAACGAAAGGCAAACAATCTATCAATGATACAATAATTATTACTCAGAAAATTGGAAATATCAAAAATTCTTACTTGATTATTATGAATTGAACTTTAATAATTTCAAATTAATAAAAACTATAAAGAGATAAACGTACAACGGATAAATATAGAAAAGAAAAACTATTTTTTAAACTTCATCATCTCAAATGGAGAATGCTTCAATATTTAAATACCTGAAGAAGCAGATGAAAAATATCAAATCTTTTCAAACATCCTTGAAATTTACAATTTATAATCTAGATTCTGAAGTTTGGGTAATACAATTTAAAAAAATCATTTATAACTTTTGTACAAATTGGGCTCATTTGACATACCATGTAACAATCTAGTTCCACTTCTTTTTAACAGTGCTAACTGCCGAAATTTGTTTATTACAAAGAGGTGGTTTCGGTTCTATAACAGAAAAAAACAACATATTATGCATTGAAAACATAAAAAATATAGAAATAAATGGTAATATGAAAGGAACAATTCAAAGGAAACATGGCAATTTACACTATGAATTAAAACAATACTTTCATAACACATACATTTTAATTTAAATCAAATAAATGTTAAATAAAAGAATTTCAAAGCTGTAACAATTAATAAAACTCAACAATATTATGAGCAAACAAAATATTAAGTAAATATCTTATTGTAACTTTAAAATGGCGAACTATTCAGCAGAAAATAAAAGGCAAAGTATTTGTCAAAAAAACTGACAAAACATACACATAAACTATAATTGGTCAACTGAAAGTACATACCTAAAAAACTAAAAGAAATGAAATAAGTTATAGAATAATAAAAAATAATGAACAACATTTAAAACTAAGTAAATTTTATTGCTAAGAAACTTATTTATATTGAAGAACTACCAAGAAAATGAAAATTATTTACTTAAAATCATATGCACATCAAATGAAGATTAATATGAATCAGAACATAAATATGGTAATTTTAAGGTAATTGGTAGGTAACAAATAAAAAAAAAAAACAAAAAAAATGTCTTTAGATGTCTAAAAACATGGAATTTCCTTTATTTGTTTCAATTCAGATTTGGTCCAAACTATTTAAAAGTGGCAATCCTTTAATATTATATAAAAAAAACTGCATATTTAATCACTTTAATTTTAACAAAATGATTACAACTGAAAATTGTCCTATTTCTAATTTTTATTCTAATATCGGGGTAAATGTAAGAAGTATAAAAGATGTAGTTTAGAATAAAATCAGTAAAGTTTAAAAAAGCATTAACAAGGAGGGAATCAATAACTCATTTAAAAACTCAGATATGCTGAAAAAAGCACAAAGCTATTACACTCGAGAATGGTCTGACCATACTACTCTGTTTTCACACATACTTTTACAAATTGTGCAGCTTGCACAAAGATATCACCTGGGCCTTGTAATGTTTAAAACATTCAAGTAGTAAAGAAAAAAGTTAAACATTCAGTACCAATATAAAAATGCAGCACAAAATTCTACATTAAAAATGAAAAATTAAAGTAACAGAATATACAATTGAAAGTAAGCACAATAAGTAAACTACAATCTAAGTTGATATTACAAAATCGTGATCGTGTATACCCAATCAATTTCAAAATATTAAGAAAGCAAAATAAAATGATGTAGTAATTCC
>BPLR01016186.1:0-23946 GCA_021605095.1 Caerostris extrusa | reverse complement strand
ATTATGGGCCTGAATGGACGTATGTCTGGCTCTCTTTACCACAGGTTTCGGGTTCGAGTCCAGGCGGTGCCATGGATGTTTGTAGTGGCTCGAATCCACTTTAAACTGTAGATCCCTGTCTAACGTGATCGTAGAGTGTAGTGTTATTCCGCGTCCGTAGTTTATCTTCATGCTACACGCACCTTCTGGGTAATGCTATGAGTGACGTCTGTGCAGCGCTTGCCTTAAGGCATCCAAGAGAACTGTCTAAGTGTTTACAGCTGCTTTAGAAAGAAAAGTTTGGGAACTCTAGAAAATGGACAAGTGAACACATTCAGATAAGAGCGCAGCATAGGGAAGGAAATGTCAATTAGAGGGATTTTAACTTTGCTATAATATTTTTTTAAATTTTTTACTATTTAAAATTTTAGATAACACGATATTAAAAACATACCGCGACAAAAAAAAAAAAAAAAATTCCTACACTCATTATTATACTTTTTTCTTTCAAATTCCTCTATCGAACTATCACTTCTAGTAAGTCCTTCATTCGCCAGTTTCTGCCGTTTAACCGGAAGTATATCATTCCTCTCTATCCGTGGTATAATATCTGAAGAACGCAACCTTTTCAACCAAAGAGAACCGAACACGACTCTTTTTTCACGAATAGGGCTGCCACCTTGAACTGAAGACGCTTGAAGAAGGGGGAAACGGTGGTGCATCAAAAAAAAGTTCCACCTAATTTTTCCATCCAATTTGGTTTGACCTTACAGTGGTGAAAGGGCTTTCCACTCACAGTGTCACAACTGCTGAATGACTTGGAAAAAGTCATTTTTTCCTACTTAAATCCGAAACAATCTAGCATATTGAACACTACAGTTGGTTTAATGTGCAACTCCTGCCAAATACATTGTCACTGATTCAAACTATCACTGGCAGCCGAATTCACTTTCTTTATACTGCTTACAGCGCCATCTATGAATACACTTTGGAAACTTTTTTGATACTGTACCGTTCGCTTTTCCTCCAGTATCTTCAGTTCAATTTTGAACTCATTGTGACGAGTGGTTTTTTTTACAGAATTTGAAATTGGGGCTTTAATTTTATCACCTTGTATATACTATATGTATATATAATGAAGGCGGAAAAATTGTTCATTAACTGTGTCAACCTTCAGTGCTAATATAAATGAACGGTTCATTTAAACCTTTAAATTTAGAGCTCTCTTTAAATCTTTAAGTTACGTGCGTGGTTAGGGCAGCGTTCCTTTGAATTGCAACATAGAATAGATGTATGGAGGGACTCACCAAGACACACGTTGCCTTTTTTTTCAATCTGACAACCACACTCCCTTTTCTTCCTCTGCAAGAAAATTAAGTTTCTAATTACGGTTTGAAATAATTCAATAAAGAGCATTTTGATTTTATTTCCTTTCTTAACATTTTATATGAAATGAGATATTATTTTAGAAAACGATGCGTTATTAGGAATTTTTAATCCCAATGAAATAAATCAAACAAAAGATTTAATCACGATTATACAAATAGGATATAAATTCTTTTAAAAACGATTGATATAACAAATAGGATTTTCAATTCGCGAATTTTCTTTCATACTTGTAATTTCATACTTCTGAAAAATTAGCAATTCCTATATACATGCATGTAAAAATCTGTCTGCATTTTATAAGCCGTTTTATATAAACTCTTTTTAAGAAAACGTATATAAGATATAGAAGGAGTTTTGAATCGTAGACATCCAATCCATAAAAATTCCGATTAAAACATTTCTTGCCTTAGAATTCTGTAGAAAAGTTGTTTTGAAAATGAAATGAATTGAAAAAGAGGGACCTTGATATAACTTTTTTTTTTTGTTCCAACGCAGCTGGCAAACACTTAGACAGCTTGGTCTTGGATGCCTTATGACAAACGCTGCAGCGATGTTACTCATTTTGCATTAACCAGAGGGCGTGTAACTTTAATTTAAGCCTCGGACGCGGAGTAACAATGCCCCCGCGATACTATTTGGACCGGGGACCTACGGTTTTAAAGCGGATTTCGAACCACTCCAAAACATCCATGGCACAGCCGGGAGTCGAATCGAAACCTGTGGCACCGAGCGCCAGAGCTCTAGCCATTTGGCTGTTCACGCCCTTACACCTTAATATAAATTTTTAGAAAGAAAGAAAAAAAAGAAGATTTCTTTTACTGAACAGAAAGGGGGAAAAATGTAAACAATTTTGGAATGATGCTGCTCGTCGTGCAGGAGGCGGAAATGTCACATCTCTCCTCGAGACAAGATGCGGAACTCCTCGCATCCCCCTCGAGGAGGAGAGCGCCTTCTCTCGCTCTCTTCTCGCCTCTCCTCATTCATCCTCAATGATCGCATGGTGCATGCGTAAAAGTTGAGCTGACATGGTCGTAGGCTGACACATAGATGGCGCTACTAATATTAAATCCATATGATTTTTAGTTAGCCCTAACCTTCAAAAGCCACATGCATAAATTTGCTGTTGTACTAGTAGTATGTGAGTTATAGCATTTTTAGTATTCACCACGAGCAGTCCACTTGGCTGGCTGTCGATTGGACTCCGGTGTGAAAGGATGGAGCCCTGTTTCATCCATTGTCACATATAGACACAAAAATTATTAAGTTTGAACAGCTCCAAACACTTCCTCTACGGTTGATTTTCCTGGTGCAAAGCCCGAATAATGTTTTCACCACCAGGATTCAAACCTGAAAGCCTGGGGTACCAACGGCCCAGAGCGCTAGCGGAATGAGACGTGCAAAAGAAAAGAAAATCGTTTGCAATTCTGTAGTTTTCTTTTTAATTGCAGTATTCGAAAAATTTAACATAGTTGTCTGCCATATGTGTCATTATTTTACTATAAAATATTTGACTATGTAGATTATAGAATCCAATGCTCATTCCAAAACTTTTACACTTATTATTTTAACTGTTGCATAACTGTTTTCACTCTAAATGACTATAGTCTATAACTACTCTAAATATTGGACTATAACTATTTTGACACTTATTTAAACACATTGAATCTTATGAATTTTGAAAAAAAAATTTCACAATTTGTACAAAATATACATTTTTTTTTTTTTTTTCTGACCTTGTGAAAGTATTGTGATTCTATATATATCACAATAGAATACTATAAAAATCGGAATTTTTTAAAAAAACATTTGAATATTTTCTTCCAATTCTATAACTATTTCGACTCTAAGACAGATAACAATTATTTCACACAGTGCAGTACAGACTGCTGTATTTGGAGTTCCCAGGGTGTAATTTTTAAATTCATAATTATTAATGACCGAAAGTTTAATTTTAACAGAAAAAAAAAGTCAAAGAGCACAAGCTCTGTGTAAAAACAATAGGAGAGAAATTAATGTTAGTATACTCAAAAAAAATGTTAACCACTGTTAAGTCATAAAAAGCTATATTATTAAAGCTATAAATATTAAATAAGATTTAAATATTTGAAATAAATTAAAGTGCAACCTATACTTGTAGCATTCCTTGAAAAGAGGCCAGGAAAGAAAAGGGCACAACAACGTGCAGGCTGTCTGGAATGTGTTTTAGCGAGTTTCGTGTTGTCCATCCCCCGTTTATTTATTAATTTCCTACTATTAGATCACACTCTCCCTATATATATATATAAATCTTGTTCAAATTTTCAATCGTTCATGAAATACTTTTTATTCATATCCACTCAATTTCAAATACATTGTTTGTTTTTTTTTGAACTTGCAGTGGATGACAATGGATGTGAATACAGTTTTTCAAATATTAATTCAGTAATTAAATTTAATGAATCAATTGTTTTTTTTTAAATTTAAGTTGCACATATCTACCAATAGATGGCGCTAGATAAACTTAAAAAAATGAATGAACATTATTTATAAAGGACTTTCTGTGTTATAGTGAAAAACAAGTCGGAATTGACTTAACAAATATTTTTTTTTTTCATATTACTTGTTTTCAACTCCTTCTATTAGCTCACACTCTCCCTCTATATATCTTGTTCACATTTTCAATCGCTCATAAAATACTTTTTTATTCGTCCACTCCAGTTCAAATACATTTTTTTTTTTTTAACTTGTAGTGCATGACACTGGATGTTGATACAGTTTTTCAAATCTTAATTAAATTAATTAAAATTAATTAATCAATTTTAGTTTTTTTTTTAGATTTAAGTTGCATGTATCTAATAATAGATGTCACAGATGTAAGAGGAAAATTTCAACTTTATTTGAAAAGGGACTTTTCTGCAAAAGAGTGAAAAAAAAGTAGGAATTGAGTTAAAAAAAATGTCTTTTTATATTACTTTTTTTATTTTTTTTTTTGTTTTTATTTTTTTCTTTAACTGTATTTCTCCAATCCCGATTTTTGTTCTTTTCTGGAAGGAGAACCTTGGTTGCTTAGCAACCTCTATCTCCTGCTTTGTGAGTGAGGGAAGTTTCTTAATAAAAAAAAAATTATCTTCTATTTAAAAGCCCATGGATTAGACAGAAAAAAAGATATAAGTATATTATTAATTTCTTTAAAAATTAATTATTCGAACTTTTTATTAATTAATTTTAAAAAAAATTATGCATATATATAATTTTTTTATAATAAATAAATAAACAATAGAAACAAACAAAAACGATTGAGGGGGAAATTGTGACTCAGTGGAGAAACCGCATGGTCATTCGGAAAGGAGGATATCGGAACTTTAATGAATACTATTCAGAACAGCACGAGGTCTTTTGCAATTTTTAAAATCAGAAATGTCGTAAACATTAGTTGCTTACAGAATTACTAATATTTGGAAATGAATTATAAATTTTTTTGCAATTTCATACACAAATTGTTTAAAAACTTGGGAGGGAAAGAGCATGTCTGATATCCTCATTTCGGAAAAACCAAGGCGGAGTTGTAATCTTACGTAGGATTTTATTTTCAAGTCTTTGTATGATCTCGAAATTCGACGGAGCAGTAGATCCCCAAATAGGCCTCGCGTATGCAAGTATTGGAAGCAAGTAAGCAAGATAACTAAGTTTTTTATTTTCCAAGGACATAGTAGAGTTCCTACAAATGAGTGGATACAGTACACGAATGCATCTATTAAATTTATCCCTAAGATAGTTAATGTGAGGAGCATAATTTAATTTACGATCTAAGATTACAACCCAAATATTTAGTTTGTCCAGCCCAATGAATATGATTATTATAAATTTTGATACAAGGAGTATTAGGGAAAAAAAAAAAAAAAAACCAAACGATTTCGAGGGGCCCTTTTGTGCCGGAATCGTCTGCGAAACGTCGGCCACCTGCCGCACGGGTGGGGGGGGGGAGTTTTTTCAGCCAATGGAGGAGAGCGGACGTGCTCATACTGCGGAGGACGGGACGGACGGAGGGCGGGGGTTTGATGCGCACGTGCTTCGAATTCGGAATCGTCCGCTTCTGCCCCCCACCGCCCCCTCCAGGCGCACCCGAAGGTGTTTCCCGAAAGATCCTCCTCTGAATTTTCGGCCAAGAATTTAATTTCACTTCCTCAAGAAGTTCGAATTGAAACGCGTGTTTTTTTTCTCTCCTTTCTTTTTTTTTTAACACGAAAGGAATGCACGTATTAAAAAAAACAAAGGGGATTTCCATGTAATTCACGTAACTTCCCACCAGATGGTTAAAAAAAAATCCGATCAAAATAATTTTCGGTACTTACGTATTAACGGTACCTTGGCGACAGTTGCGCCAATAAAGAGCACACGCGCCAACCGCAGCTACAGATTTGGCGCCAATCTACAAAAAATTTTTGTTCCAAATAATAAAATATATATGAAACACTTCATTTAAAATCAAAAACGCTTTCAAAATATTTTTTATTCCAAATAATAAGATTGGCGACATTTAAAAACCGCCAAGTTTGTCACCAAGATACCGTTAATACGTAAGAATCTAATTTTAATTTTTTAAATACTTTTTAAGAAATGAGGTTGAAATGAAATGTTAAGGAAGCCATTCCACTGTATTGATCTTCCATGATACGACCCATAGCAAAGACAGCCACTGCTTTTTGCAAAGAAAACATCGCGTCAATACTACTGTGTCCAAAAAGTAAGATCCATTTTCAATTTAAAATTCCCGGGGCTATTATGGAATTTCAATTTTTCTTCTTCTTTTTTTTTTAGATTCCTGGCACTGTCCTGGATATCTGAGTGTAATTTGACATCAAAATATACATGAGTGTTTGAGTTACGGTTGGCTTTGTGCTAAAACTGATTCCGGCAATTTTTGAAAGGTCTGAATAAATTCAGCAATGGACTTGCATTCAATTTTGTTTGCGGAAGCGTATAGAATAGTGCAGAAGGCTTTCAGTGAGCATTCCTATACCGGAAAGAAATGTTTAGAAGTGGTATAAACAATTCAAAGAAGGCAGGGAACGCGTTGAAGACGATGAGCCCTCTGGTCGACCCTCCACCTCAACCGATGAAGTTCATGTCCAAAAGAATTAAAGATTTGGTTCTTGCAAATCGTCGATTTACAATTAGAGACCTTGCTGATGATGTTCGAATTTTAAGAGTATCGATATATTCCATTTTGGGCCACAAACGCGTCAATCTCGATGGGTACCGAAAACACTGAATGCGCTAGCTCACACTGCATTGATTCTTCGTGACTTTTCGCTACAAAAGAAACCTATATCGTTCCACAACCACCATATTCACACCGTGCGACTTCTGGTTATTCTCTAAACTCAAAAGACCACTCTAGGGAGCCCGTTTTGAGTCGATTATAGAGATACAACGTGAACTTTGAAAGTGTGCATTTTTTGCAATCATCCTTTTGTCTTTCAAGTGAGTTCAAATGCGACACTTTAATGTTATGTTATTAAAAAAACTGTTTTCATAGGTATACCTAATTGTTTTTGACTTATCATCATTGATGTAGCAAATTTAATACAAAAATATACAGGTACTCAGAGCCACATTTAAACAGGAACAAGGGCCTCGTGTAGTTCCATGAACTGCATTTGCCCATCATTGAATAAAATTAATTAATGCCCAAATGCATCCCTTGCAGATCAGCTTTGCTTCTGTGCTAACATCCGTTCGTGCACCCAGAACCACCATTCAAGATATTCCGAAATGCAATTTTCTTAATCAAAAATTTATGGACTGACATCTCCCAAATTGAATGAATCGAATCAATTCCACCAAGACTAACTGCAACTTACTTCTATGAATGCCCCTTAATGGCTCGGTTGGTTACAAAGAATTGTTATTGGAACGCTATTCAGTTATTTTTAATAAATTAGTAATGTATATAATTAATCCATGGGCTTAAGGCTTAATTCTCATTCACAAAGCAGAAGATAGAGGTTGCTAGGCAACCAAGGCGCCAAATCGTTGTCTAACAAAATTGAATCATTTAATCTATTCTTAGAAGTATATTGTATTAGGATAGGAAGAGATCACCCAAGATATCCTATAAACTCGGGATATCTAACTGTAAATTCATCAAATATTATTTCTAATTTTGTGAAGATAATCTTTAAAACCTGTTGAATGTTTTATTCAAGTGATTGTGTTTTTCAAATTAAAATTCCATTGCAGATGCTGTATGAAGATCTGCCAAAGATGACTTATTCAAATGCAGACTTTGAAGAGTGCTTCCCGGACAACTGTGAATTTTCATTTCACATTAAGATATATTTCTTGTTTATGTATCAAATTAGTATTTCTAATGCAGGGGTTCCTTATGCAACTCTAATTAACAAACTGGCTATCTAACTCTTATTCATTTTTTGTTTTTAGTTAATTCTTATTTAATTTTTAATTTAATTCAATTTAACTTTATCATTTAGCTTCTCATCTTGTTTTAATTTTAATTCAATATATAAACCTTAAATAGCTCTGTTCTTAACTTCAATTTTTAATTACTTTAATTCTTAATTTTGTAATTTTATTATTTGTAAAAAGAAAAAAAAAGCCTTTTGCAATCAAATATAATATTGGTTTTTGAATTTTCGTGGTGCCATCTATCTGTAACCACAAGATTTATTTGTTATTTTCTTTTGAACTGGCGTATTTGTTGTTTGCTTCGATTCCTTTGTAACACTTGTGCTGTTTAATCTGTATATGCCATGTAGGGATTGCAATATCGGACCAAAAGTTCAATACCGGTATTCGGTATTTTTTAGATTTTCGGTAAATTTTAGAAAAAGAAAGAAAACGCAGGTGTTTTTTGTTTTATTTGCCAATTTTATTAGAGAATGTAAATATCATAAAAAATTATAACTTATAAATTATAACAATATATAAATCAGAAGAAATTAAGGGAACATCTTATTTATTTGAATCACAAAAAGTGTCAATATCCCTATTCAGTCTGTGGTACTATTACAAATTTTTGAAATGTGATCTTAAAAAAAACCATAATGCATCAATGGTACTATCGTTAAGCCTGGAACGTAATTTTGTGCAAAAATTACCAGTGTCCAAAACGCTCTTTCAGCATCTACGCCAGTGAGTGGTACTGCTAGCAATGCGCGATATACTTTTTCCAAGTATTTACCTCTAAATCCCTCATCTTCAAATAAATCTATTTCTCGTCGGATTGTTTTGGATATAGCTGATTTCTGTATTGCATGTTGGTTTGTTGAATTTTTTTAGTTATCGCCAATTCTAATTTTTGTTCAAGAGACAATTCCTTTTCACTATCGACATTAGTGTCATCATAATCTTCGATAACTGTACCGAATTCTTCTGAATGGGGATAGGTTTGTAGAGAATAGAATGAGAATAAGAATTTGTTATAGAATAAGAATTTCACAGGTAAGAATTCTTTCAGAGACAATAATTTTTAATTTCTAGTAAATACCGAAAACGTGAACTAAACGTGTGAATACCGGTATTACAAAATTGTACAAATGGCTCAAAATACCGGTATCCCGGTATATCGGTTTTGAAATCTGTAATGCCATGTTTTATTTTATTAACTTGATGAGTTCAAATATTTTAACTAACTTTAAGATGTTCTTAAAACCATATTGGAACTCCGTTTCCCTTGGTTTCTTAATGGGGTCTTAATGTCTTAATTGGCTGATTGAGTTGCAAACAAAGTAAGAGTTGGCAAAGGGTTCGGCATATTGTTTTTAGATTTCAGTGATTACATGTAACTTTGGTTGAATTTAAAAAGAAATAAAATAAAATTTATTCATTTTTACCAATAAAAATCAAAAAGAAATTTTTTTAATTTTTGTGATCGATGCAATACAAAAATCAGGTCTTTTTCATTTTTGTTAATCTTTTACAAACTCACAATTAGAGGTTAGTTAACTTTTAAATTCAATTTTTCATGAAATAGAACTTTAACGGGTAAATTTTAAAAATATTTTAGATTGCATTTTAATCCCATAAATGTTTTCAATGCACAATTTCATTCATGAAAAAAAAGGATAATTATCTTTTATTCTAGTACAAACAGCTCTTGAAACGGTTCAGTATTTTACAGTAAGATACGGACATTGAAAAGTTGAATCGCAAAACTTACACTATTTGACAAATTTAAGCATCGAGACTGGTTTGCTTCGATATCAAAACGAAATTTTTAAAATTATTTTTGCAGAATTGAAAGATAATGTGAAGAAATGACAACAAGTAGGACTTGACTACCGACAGATTTATCTTTCTGAGAAACATCATTATTTTACAATGCAATCAATTGAACTGAGAAATTTTATTGCATTTTTTAATCTTCATTTAAGGAATTGATGTGAAAAAGGTTAGTTCATTTGAATAGATTCATGATGAATGGATAGGTTTCGTTGCCGGAGTGAAATAATAATAATAATAATAATACAAGTTGCCGTAGTGGAATGATTTGAATATTAAAAATGGTCAACTACACGGTGATATCTACAGATTAAAAAAAAAAAAAATAGTTTAATGCGACTGTATAAATGTATTTATACAATAATAGTTTATTTGGTACTTACGTATTAACGCCACAACAGCTACAGATTTGGCGGTTTTTAAGTGGCACCAATCTACACTTAAAATATTTGTGGCAAATCATAAAATATATAAAACACTTTATTTAAAATCAAAACACTTTAGAGTTCAAACACTTTATTTAAAAAACAAAGAGACATTATAGAGTTTATCATGCATTCAATCAAAACAGGTGGAAAATGACATTATAGAGTTTAACATACATTCAAAACAGTCTCTATATTGGCACATTGGCACCTCTTTATTGGCGCATTAGCGCAGCTTTTGCTGAAGGTGGCGTTAATACGTAAGTACCATTTATTTTAACGCAATCTTAATAATAAGTTGAATTCCAGCTTTATCCAGCTTAGAGGAATTTTTGATTTTATAATTCTAATGCATTGAATCTGAATTAAATATGAATTCTAATTGATCTGTTTAATTACATTGATAAATTTTGATTAGTATTGAGATTATGAAATTTTTAATTGAATGTATAAGTATAAAATATGAACTTATGTTATTTTGATGGCATGCGATTTAATTCTGAATGATATCTCTTCTATAAGTGAAAACAGTACTAAGTAATAGAGTTTTAAAATATTATTTCGAAAGCACTTCAATATTTCAATTCGAAATAGACTTTTGTAAGAAGTTTCATCGATAGATGACGCCACCACCGAACGTGAGAATGGAAGGATTGTTACAAAGAGTACAATTCTATTTCCTCAAAAACCACGAATGTAGAGAAAATATATTAAATAAATATTCGGTACTTACGAATTAACGCCACCACAGCAGAAGTTGCGCCAATAAAGACCTGCCAAGGCGCCAAAATAGAGATTGTTTTGAATCGATGTTAAACTCTATATCGGGCCATTTTCCACCGAAATCCAATTGACTACTTTGTTTTTAAATAAAGTGTTTTGAATATATTTTATGAGTTGTCACAAATATTTTAAGTGTAGATTGGCGCCATTTAAAACCGCCAAATCTGTAGCTGCGGCCAAAAAAGATTACATTCGGGATCCCGCTTTTCATTATGGATAGATGAATTAAACACTTTACGGTTATAATTATAGTTGGGCGAATTTTATTTTTCACTTTAGTAATTCTGTTTTCCATTTTATTAGACTTGGAAATAATTACTCATTTCGAAAACGAAATCTGTCCACGGACCTGTAATGTCCGTAATATGATTGATAAATGTCGGGCAAAATATTTCTGAACCTTAACTTAAACCTGAACAATAAATTCCTAACAAATGCATATTTACTAGGTTCTTTTTCAGATTCTGTGCTATTAACTGCATAATTTCAAAGAGTAACAATCCAAACAAATTGAAATGTAAAATCGTCTTCCTTTATCTCAACTCGTTTTTCCTGGCGCTTTAATAAAATTAAAAATGAAGATATATATCCTTCCTTCAGATTTTAGCTCTTCAGGATTTCTAAAATCAATTAATTTCTTGTTTATTTTCGAAGCATTTGGCATTTGAAACATAGCTTGGTTTTCTTTTTGAAGCTTTAATTTCTCCAATTCAAAAGTTCTTTGCTTTTCCCTTTCCTCCTCTTCAATCTGTCTTTCTTGCTTTTCCTTCCTTTTAATACTTTCCTCAATTATTCTTTCAAAAAATTGCTTAATAAATTCTTCGTCAAATGTTTTTACTATTTGTTATTATTTTTTAAATAATTGATTTCAGTTGTTTATTCTATGAGTTCAATTAATAAAATTAATATAGGATTGTACACTACTGGCCATTACAACTGCTACACCAGGAAGAAATACAGACAACAAAATGATATTTATTGACAAATATATTATACAGAAAATAACAAGTGATTACATTTTCAAGAAATTTGCGTGCATATTATCTAACATTTCCTGTTGTTTCTGTTCATAATAAATATATATCTTCAAATGTATCAATGTATGAATACTCACTACGCTCATTGTTGTATTAATACAAACGTTTACGTTATTTTCTTTCCTGATTGGAAATCTGTTTGGTTTTCCTGTTTTGTTTTTGTTTTCCTAACATGAAATTATGAATTTATTTCTTATTACATCCGGGTTTAAATTTATCCAAAATTCTATATTGACAGTATTTAAAGCATCCAAAATTCTATATTGCTCGTATTTTTAAGAAATACGAATATATTTTTAATAAGTTATTATGAAAACATGTATATTTCTTGTAACATTATATGAAATATTGTAAAATAATAATAAATATATGCAAATATGGCTAATTTATGATTGCATGCAAATATTATTTTAATATTGTTACATATTATAAATAATAATAAAAATAATATAATAATATTATTTAACATTATCATATTATTTTTTGATTACATGCAAATCTTTTGATTCATTTTCAGTAGAAGATTTTTATTTCTTAACAATAGCGGAGGTGTAAAATATTTTATAACAATAATTATATGTAAAATCAGAATAAAGACATAAAAAATTGGACTCAACTTCGTTTGTTGGAAAATGCCTTTTAAATTTAATGTGCCAATGTGCTGAGGCAATTTTGAAACTCATGTATTTACCTTTCCACGAAATGAAAATTAGCGGCAATAAGAGGTGGGCGGCTGACAAGTTCGTAGGCTGACACATAGATGGCGCTACTAGTATTAAATCCATATGATTTTTAATTAGACCTAACCTTCAAAACACGTGTATCAATTTAACAGCTGTTGCACTATTAGTATGTGAGTTATAGCATTTTTAGCGTTCATCACGTGCAGTCCACTCGGCTGACTGTCAATTGGACTCCGGTGTGAAATGATGGAGCCATGTTTCATCCATTGTCACATATCGACGCAAAAATTCGGGTTTATTACGATTGAACAGCTCCAAACACTGCTTAGAATTCGTTGTTGGTTTTTGGACGATTGTGAGCTCGCGCGGCACCCACTTTGAACAGAGCTTTCGCGTATCCAAATATTCATTCACGACATGTCCAACACGTTCCTTTGATATCTGTAGGGTCTCAGCTATCTCAATCCACTTCACTTTATGGTTGTCAGAAATTATTTTGTGGACTTTTTGATGTTTTCGTGGGTAACAACCTCTTTGAGGCGTCCACTGCGTGCATCGTCCTCGGTGCTCATTTCGCCTCTTTTTAAATTCAGCTCACCACTTCTCTACGGTTGATTTTCCTGGTGCAAAGTCCGAACAATGTTTATCAAGCCAAGCCTTGGTTTTAATAGTATTTTATTTTCGCCAAAAAGCAATGCTTTAAATAACACGCGAAATTCCTTTTTATCCATTTTTTCAAACTAACAAAAGTGGCTTCACTAAAAATGCTATAACTCACATACTAATAGCTGTCAAATTTATACACGTGTCTTTTGAAGGTTGGGGCTAACTAAAATCATATGGATTTAATACTAGTAGCACCCTCTATGTGTCAGCCTGCGAACATTTCAGCCCAGCTGTTATATATATATATATATATATATATATATGTATGTCTTATATATATACATATGCATATAAGACTGCAGCAGAAATGACTCACTTTTCTTGGTAATATTTGGGGGTCCGGTACAATAATAGTTGATCTAATTCGTCATAATCGTTTAAGATCTTTAATCAATTACACATATCAACCAATACAGGTTTCTATTTGTTTTCACTTAAATGTTCTTGTCGTTCTTGTAATATCCCACATTGATTGCATATAATCTTTAAAGTTTTCAAGTCCGCCTGAAATAAAACATAAATCATCTGTTTGCATCCGAAGCCTTTTTTTTTCTATAAATTCCATAACGTCGAATTATAACTGACATATGAACGAAAATAGTAAGTATTATAAAGAATTTTGTGGCAAATTGCAAGCCAAATAATTTGGGGTTCAACGAATAAATTGAGTTAATCTTCTTTTTTTCCACTGTAAATAGATAATATTAATACAGCAAAAATCCTCTCATCATAAAAATAAATTATTCAATCTTCTTGTATTATGAGTTATAGTTGTAGTGCAGTATTTATAAATGCACATCAAACGCAGAACCGGTAATCACAAACCACTCATAAACGTTTAACTACTAATTTTTCTCATTACCAATTAATTGGTAAGTTATTTGATGCTTAGAAGATTTGAGGCCCCACACACACACACATTGGTTGCATATAGTCTTTAAAGATTTCAACGCATGCTATGGCCAACGGTTGGTTGTATATAATCTTTAAAGGTTTCAAGTCCGCCTAAAATAAAAACATAAATCCTCTATGGCCAACGGCCATATCATGCTGAATATACCGGTTCTCGTTAGATCACCGAAGTCAAGCATCATTGGGCGCGGTCAGTACTTTAGGGTGACCACCTGGGAACACCGCGCCGTTGGCATTCACACATTTGGGACCTGAATGGCCGAGTGTCTAGCGCTCTGGCGCTCGGTGCCACAGATTTCGGGTTCGAAACCAGGCGGTGCCATGGATGCTTGTAGTGGTTCGGAATCCACTTTAAGCTGTAGGTCCCGATCTCCTATGACTGTAAGAGCGTCACGGAGCCAAAGTCAGACTTCTACCTACGGGTGCTCCATCACAACAGAAGCTGCTTCCTTCCCCTTCAATCATGAGTACGTATGGGCTCGTGGGCTTGGCCAGCCAAAATGGGATAAGAAACAACAAACAACAACAACAAAGATTTCAAGTCCACTTAAAACAAAGCAGAAATCATTTGATGATATCTGAGGCTTTTTTTTTCTATTAACTTCCATAACATCGCAATAATAACTAAATGACATTTGAACGCGATAAAATAAACGCGTGAACCATGCACCGCAAACTAAATGATATACAAAGAAACATTAGAAAGACAACAACCTTGAACTTAGTTCCCCTGAGGCCAGCGAGAGATTGCCTCCGATCGCATTAGCGACACTACTGTTAGAACCGACATAGAAATGATGCCGTTAGTCTGCGTACACTCGCAGGACTGTCAAATAATTTAACATTAATAAAAAACAATTAAAATAAATACGAAAATTAATACTGAAACAAACAACTAATTTACTTTTACTTTTAATGAATACTAATATATGCAATTACACTTAAATTTAGGATTTTTACAGGATTTTAAATTGGCACTTAAAACAGAATTAATAAAAAATGTTTATAGAAATAATCATAATATTACGCATACCTCAAACGAAATATTCCCATCTGTGTGTAGGCAGTGATTTACCAGTAGCGTCGAAAACCGATCTCTGAAGGGGCTGGCAGCAAAATTTTGATGATTGAAGATCATCCATGTACTCTGTCTCGCAGCAAAAATAAAGTAAACCAGGCCCACGTCCTGTTCCAGATTGTTCTTTCTGCCCTTCCTCTCTACGGGTCCACCTTTCTGCCCGCAAAAACTCAAAGGGGTCTTCTATCACCCCCACCAAATCAACCGGTTTTCTTTTTGAACCTCACCATGGGAACGGGAGGTGGCGTTATCTACCATCCCTGGATTCATCCAAAAAAAGGAAATATACCCTGCCCACTCACAATAGGATAATTACAAGTTACAACACCTACTGTAACGTCTTGACCTATACCAGGCCTATAACGATTTCAAGAAGAGGACCACAGGTTCATAAGAACACTTTAATTTTTATTTACAAGCACGATATATACACTAATCCAGAACTCTGATTATTATAATTTATTATTTGAAAAGAATGAAAATTAAAGATTTCATTCACAAATGCAAGATTAAATCCCAAGTACAGTTCACTCCAAGTTCAGAGAGTTCTCGGTTCTACGTAGAATCTTTTTGCCTGGTCTGCGGGAGACCTTAATTATCACACAGCGGGATACATGAAACCACAACTTTGAAAAACAGGCGGAATCTCTGGCCTATTCGATCATTCCAGAGAAAACAACAACATTCTAGTCGATTTTCTGCTGACTCCCTCTCGTTTTAATACCCTTTTATTAGTTTCACCTGTATGTTTGTTTATAACTGATTCTTTGGACACGATTTTGCCCTACTTTAAGCGATCAGATTTAATTGAAACGTTGCAGACTTATCAAAGACCGACGACACTGAAATAGTCACATAAGTATATTATCTCATCATGATTAGGATGGCCAGGATGAGTGATACTATTTCAACTATGAAGAGCAATTTAATCCATGTAGAATGAAAGTACCCAAGACATTCAAACTTACGTGGGACAACAGATAACACGCTCTGACTACGTATCAGGCTGGCTCGACATATTCGCATTCAGCCTTCGTTTTACCCACAATTACATTATTGTAAGAACTATAGTTCCAGTCCTCCTTACCGGGACCTCATTTAAATATTATAGTTTAAAAACACGCTTTTAGAGTGAATCAAACTAAAAAGTAAAAAATAATTGTTAACATAAGAATAAAGGACTGAAGAAAAATGAATGTCACTGTTCTAAAATCGTGGGGTGCTTTGTGTGACATTTTTAAACTAACTCTGCATTTCGAATGAAACTAATGAAAAATTATAACGATTGATATCGAGCACCCCACGCATTTAGAACAGTGACATTCATTTTCTCTTCAGTCATTTTATTCTTATGTTAACTTTTTTTTTACTTTTCAGTTGATTCACTTCTAAGAGCGTGTTTTTTAGTTTTAAACTATAATTTTTAACAAAAAAATAAAAAGATCCCAACAAGAGGGGTTGGGTCAGCTTCTCTCACTCCTCATTGGAGTAGATATTTCTCTGTTCTTGGTCTATTACCAATCGATGGAACAATTGTCATGAGTTGTTCCAATTGTCGCTGGAACAACTTATGGTATGGTTTATATTCAATCTATAGTTATTTCGACCTGTGAAGACTCAGACAGACACTCGCTGATTTCTGAGTCTCATTATACATGGTACCGAATATCTGCTATCAGATTTGAGTCACATTTTTCTCACCAGTACAAAAACATTACATGTAATAAATTTAACTACCCACAATACAGCTTGTCTGCAGTCAAATGTGAGTGATATATTTGTCAAATACATTACAATATTACATACATACAATATTGTTTTGACGTACATTCTGAACGTGAAGTATGCAGGAACATAGATAGATGATAGAAATGCATTTTGTAATGTTTCTGCATATTGTTTTCTTGCAGAAAACGACCTTCAGGAAAAATTCATCAAAATTGAAAAAGAATTTAAGAGATCATATTGCAAGCCAAATAATATGTTATTCTCAACTCATAATTGAGCTAATCTTCTTTGATTTTCACCATTGTAGATGGATAATAGTAATATAGAAAATAATATATATATATACTATAATATTTAATACAATATTTGATAATAGTAATATTTCAAGCATACCATTAGAACGTAAAAACAAATTATGCAACCTTCTTGTATTATGAGTTATTGTTATAACGTGTATTTCAAGCCATAATTGTTTAACCATCAATTTGGCTCATTAAAAATTAATCGTTGAGTTATATATGATGCTTAGAAGTTTTCACTTCATGTGAGACAGAGTTTGCACGAAAGCTCTAGATCGATACACTGGGTTTGATCTATGCAACATTTTGAGTTGCATACAAAGTTATTCGAATAATATGAGTATGTGAGTCAACAAGTACTTGCAGCCATGATCTTTCTTACTTATTGGGTGATGCACCACATTGCTATTATATTTATTAAAGTATTTAAAAATGTTATTATGTTAGAGCTCTGATGTGTCGTGGATCATACACAATAAAAGTCATTTGCAATACAAAATAATAATAAAATAATACGCCTAAAATTTTGCCATTCTGTACTATCGAATCTAAGTAATAAATATTAGCAATTTCATTTTTAACAGAGAATCTAGTGATTTCAAAGTAATTTGTATATAGAAAATTATTAGTATATCAAAATAACAATACGCATGCCAATAAAGAATGTCCATTCATAAAAAAAATACTATCAGCAAAAAGAGATAATCGATAACAAAAATATATCGATTTCCAACATTCTGAATCGATTCCTGTGGTTGTCAAGTACTTACAGCTAATTTTCATCTTCTCTAACTACAATTCATGAATTGTAATTCCATGTAACAGCAGTAGGTGGGTGGCGAATATGCTCAGGAATTTAGTCTTTTGAATAGTATTCTCACATACTCTTCCTAACCATAGGAAAGAAGCCAATCTTATTTACAGATTTCGCATATCTTAGCAATTCTAAACTCCATAGATTTGGCCTGACTTCATCTCCATTATCTACTACATTCTGTTCCAATGCATAAAATATGTAGCAGCACAAACTAATCTTCAAAGAACTTTTGGATAAAGAGTTCTGTCTTACTTTTGGATGTGTCAGAGGAAGCTTATTATAAGACAACAACGATACTTCAATTTCTACCAAAGTCTCGTAACCCTGTAAGGTAAGGGGTACGCCATATTTTTTTCACTTTTTATTTCATGTACTAGTGATACTTCATATATTCTAATCCTCGTTGAACTGTTAAAATGTTATAATCTATTTGATCTAGTGTTTTATCTATTTCTTTCTTTTTCAAATTTATTCTTCTTATTTATATTCTTTTAGATGCTAGAAAGTACAAGCAACGTTTCTTGTATTTTAAAAAGCATTTTAATCCGTCACAGGCAATGATTTCTAGAATTTCAAATTTTAGGGTAGTTCCTTTATAAGGGTTTTATTTTTCACTTCTGTCAAATTGTTTGTCTCTTGTATTTTAATAAAAGTATTTGGAGAAATTGAGATAAAGAAGTGTCAGAGAGCATACATCTCAAAGCACCAAGTCAAGTCCCTTGTAACTACATTACACATAAACTGGAAGTAATTTGTCAATTAAAAACAACAGATTTATTAGAAAATGAGGTGCGCAGTAGATTTACCTCCCCGTGGTGCACCTGGTAACACTTTTCAGTGGCTAAAAGATCCAGAACTTGGCATTATGTTAGATTAATGAACTCTGTTTCAGCATGTTTTTTTTTTTTATTTCTCTGTTCTTTTTTATTTTTCGTTGTTCTTTTTTTTTTTTACTGTAACTGTTCATAATCTGCCATGGAAAATAAAAAATATATATATAAAATTATGCAGACAGCATGTTTTATTATAAAATTATGCAGACAACATGTTTTATTATAAAATTATGCAGACAACATGTTTTATTATAAAATCTAAACCACGTATCATGAATCTTAAACAGAAAATATTTAAATTACTTTTGTCTAAATACATTAAGTCCCGTTCATAAAAAACTCCACAACTTTTATTTAACTTCTTTCCAAAATATAAAAACTTTAGCGTTATAATATTTAAATTGAAAGCCCCACTTTCAAATTTTGAATTTTAAGCCATGTCCCCTCCCCCCCAAATAAAATTAAATGTGTGAAAAAGAGGAATAATAAACAAGAAACATATTTCATTTTGCTTGTTTGGCAACTTTTCAATTTGTCACAATTTTTTCTCAAAAATTCCATTTTTTTGCATTTAAATCGGAAAACAACCTCAATCGAATCGTATTTGAAATGGTATTCCTTAAACGCCATGGAGATTATTCAAATGCATAAAAAAACTTAGTTATTTTTCAGATTTTATCTATGCAAATTTAAGGAAAAATTTAATTGGCGTAATGCTTTAAAACCACTTCAAAAAGAAAAGGAAGTAAATTTATAAAAGGAGCTGCCATCGTGAGGGGAAGTAGCGGAGTCAAACGATAGAAATCTTTTAAAGCATTTTTTTCTTTATCTTGCTGCTTCCTGATAAAATTCTGAAGAAATCCATTGAGGGAAAATGTTTGTTTAAAATATATAATTATCCGGAAATTACAGCAGGCAGAAAAATTGTTAATACAATGTAACCATAAACATTATTAATGCAGCTGCAATTTAACAAAATCGCAATAGATAAAAATAAAAGGAAGCAAGATTAACAATAACTTATAGAATTTAAATTAATATTGCGAGGTCATTTCTAAGAACTTATCCTTTGAATCTCATATTTTATTTGTAATAAGCAAATGCTTTTCCCTAGCATTTGGTTCTTTGAGATATCATCTATTCTCATTGCAGAAATTTAAATAAAATGTAACAAAAGTGCAACGATTTTTTTTTTTATATCAGATGACCCCTGGGTAGTGCTAAATAAGTAACAGCGAGGTGCAGCCCTTGCGTAAGGCATAAAAATAAGGGTCTCTGTATTGTCAGCTGCATTAAACAACAACAACAGATAAGCTCAAAATAATGATTTTAACACTTAAGTATCCATTTTAATACGTTAGTCCTGGAAAATACAATAATTATAGATCTATCTACCCATATCATTAGTAAATTCATTCATAATTAATTAAGCTTGGTTGGACAGATTTTAAAAGTGAAGCATTTGAATGCATTTAAAAAAATTTAAAATATTTTATACTGTAAAATGAATGTCAAGGCCCAGTCAGAGATCACTTTATTAAAGCTCCTTTTATTTCCCTTTATAAATTAGTCCATAACTGTTTTAAAAGAATTTGTTAAGCTGCAGACTGCTTCTTGTTGATATTCCTGACATATTTAATAAATCCGTTCCCCCCCATCCCCTCCCCGCCAACAAAAAATCTTTTCAACTGTAACATTTGCTTTTCATGAGGAATTTTTTTCTTTAATTTTTAATTCTTGTGGATGAATTTATTATTTTTCTGGACCACTTTTTCCTTCATGTCTAAAAAAATTTACAAAGTTTAATCATACAGAAAATAGAAGCATTGTATAATGTTCATTCATAGCTTGAATAAAATAATTTCATAAACACTTTACAATTTTTTTTTTAAATACTTTTTTAAATTACTGTTGTCTAAATAGATTAATAGCCGTTCATAAGAAAAAAAAATCAACGGCTTTTATTTCAACTTCTTTCCAAAATATAAAAATATTAGTGTTATGATATTTAAAAAACGGAGGCCCCATATTCAAAATTTTTACTTTTCAGCCACGTTACCCCTCCCCAAATAAATAAATCAGTGAAGAAGAGAAATAATAAACATCTAGCAACGTATGATTTTGCTTGCTTTTTTCAAATTTTTTAATTTTTCAATTTGCTCAATTTTTTTTTCAAAAATTCGAAATTTTTGATTTTAAAATTCTTATTCGCATTTTAATTTATTTTTTTATGCTGGCTATTACCGTATGGACATATAGGTCTATTTCAGCACACTGGTAAAAAAACTCACCTAACGATTTTTCCGGCTCTAGTCATGTAATTGTTGAAAACCCCTTACTTTCTGATTTCCTTACTTTGTTATGTTGTTGTTGTTTCTTATCCCACTTTGCTGGCCAAGCCCCACGAGCCCATGCGTACTCATGATTGAAGGGAAGGAAGCAGCTTCTGTTGTGATGGAGCACCCGTAGGTAGAAGTCTGACTTTGGCTCCTTGACGCTCTTACTGTCATAGGAGACCGAGACCTACGGCTTCAAGTGGTTCTGAACCACTGCAAACATTCATGGCACCGCCGGTGATTCGAACCCGAAACCTGTGGCACCGAGCGCCAGACGGCCATTCAGGTTCCAAATGTGTGAATGCCAATGGCACGCGGTGTTCCCAGGTGTCAATCGAAGTACTGACCGCGCCCAATGATGCTTGACTTCGGTGATCGAACGAGAACGGTATATTCTGTATGGTATGGCCGTGGGCTTTACTTTGTTATTTGTGCCAAATACGCAGCAATTCTCTGGCCCATAACCTTGTTGCAAAAACAGCATATGTAAGCGTTTCCAACATTCAATTACTTTTTATTTTTAAAGTAAATCGCCCAATTGAAATAAAAATTGTATTTAAACCATACATTTTGCAGAAAGATACATTTAAAATATACTATATATCACGAAAAAGATGCATTTATTAAAGAATTTTTTTTTAATTAAACTAAAATCTTTTCTTGTTTTAATTATTCAACAAAATATGAAAAAAAATCAAAAATAATAATAATAATAGTAATTCATTAAAAATATGCAGATCGCAAGAGATGTCGCAAGAGTTCCCTGCGTTGTAGGGGTTATTATTCTCCCTTGGCGACGCTTCCTCAATCGAGGGAAGGGGCATCTCGTGATCACTCATCTCTCAATTTTGCATAGTCTTCATTGTTTGAAAACAACGTTATCTAAACTAAGATTTGTGTTACAGATATTATCATTATTTATTCCAAGGGCATTTCAAAAAGGGTAATCCCGATATTTAAAAATGACTCCACTGCGAAGCAGTTTACGACATTTAATTAAAAATTATCTTAGCATGAAACACGATACATTTATCGCATACTAAAATTACGAACAGCATTTTGAAGATTGTTTTCGGTTGTTGAAAATTGTTTCTACTTCGAGCAGTTTACGGAATTTAATTGAAAAATAAGAAACACGATACGAGTACGAACAGCATTTTGAAGATTGCTTTCTGATTACTGAAAATTGTTTCGAAGCAGTTTACGGCATTTAATTAAAAAAATCTTAATATGAAAACAATATATGAGCACAAACAGAATTTTGAAAACATTTGTTTCCTGGTGCAGAGGGGCAAGCATCTTTACTATTTTATTTATTAATTTATTTAGGAGCACTAATTCAAACTAAACGCTTTTCGGAATTTCAACTTCAGTTAAAATGATTTTGTGCGAATTTCTTACTGCAGAAAAATCAAGCAAGAACTCTCTATTGCTTTAATGCCAATGCCGTTAATTTATTCCAGACAGTATGAACAAAAAAAGCTTTTTATTATAAATATTTATTATGAAATAACCTGAATAAAAGATTAATTTGTAATGAATGAATAATAGTTGTATTCCACGTAAAAGAAATTTGTAAAATAAAAACTTTTCACATAATAAAACTAAACGCGAGTCATAAATCGATCGTTCAGTCAATTATATTATAGCAAACATTTTAGAATTATTAATAGTTTTAAAAAAGTGTGTGCTATTTTCTTGAACAATGAAATGTTTTGTTCTTAAATCTGCTTTCTTCTATTTTATTTGCCTTTTTTGGAACATTTCTTTCGGCAACTCTTCCAGAGTATCTCAAAATCAACGTGTGTTAACGTTAATCATAAAATTGTAACAAACCAAACAGGATGGTATTAACTCTAACTGTGGTGGACCGTTAGCGCCACCTATAGAACCAAATGGTGATAATAAAATTTAAACCAGGTAATAAACTTATGCGTACTCGTAATTTTTTAAGTATATTTTTGTCTACGTAAATGTCTGTCCTGTGTGAACCCATGTTCAGTGAACCCATGTTTAAAATAAAGAGCTTAAAGTCATGGATATCACCTTATTGAAGCCATATCATCCTATATAATCCAAAAAAGGAATTATGTGCCAAAGTACCTGAGGTACTCTAGCACTTAATTGTGACAGGCAGGGACAAACTGCAATCACCCGTTTGCTCAGTGGACACCTCAGAACTATGACTTTCTCAGATGGTTTGAGAGCTTTCAACACTTGCACCAAGTGCTCCTCTGAGCAGGCTCTTCACTATCTCACATATTGGGGCTCAGATGTCAGGATCCCCTTGACAGTCCGTTGATGGTCTTGGACTTTCTTCGGGTGTTTGGATTCATGGACTTAGTCTAGCCCCACTGGACTTTGTGGGGATAGGCGAAGAAGAAAGAAAAAGAAGACTGTGCCCAACAAGTAAGATCAATTTGTTTTTCAAAAACTCTTTATTTATTCTTCCTTATTTATTTCATCGCCTTCAAAGTAATCCCTTCCGGACACAATGCACTTATCCCAACTTTTTTCCAATCCTCAATGCATGCTAAAAGGTCATCGGCAGGGATGGCCTTTAAAGCGCTCGCCGATGCACGTTGAATCTCTTCAATCGACTCAAAAAAGGTGTCCCCAGAGTGGTCTTTTTGAGTTTAGGGAATAGCCAGAAGTAACACGACGCTAAATCAGGTGAATACGGTGGTTGTGGAACGATATGGGTTTCATTTTTTGGCGAAAAAGTCATGGAGAATCAATGCAGTGAGCAATACGTAGC
>BPLR01016185.1:0-18711 GCA_021605095.1 Caerostris extrusa | reverse complement strand
GTGTGTCAATGGTTAACTAAAATCATTCAAAATGCCAGAAAAATTAAAAACGTTACCATAAAAGCACAATGGACCGCCTGTAAAATAATTAGTAAACCTGGTTTTGACCGTGTGCAATCTGTAACCAAAAAGATTCCGAATGTTGCCAGAAAACTTAGAACGTTACCCCCAAAAGTCCTGGTGGACCCATTGTGACGATTCAACGCAGACCCGCACACCTTAGAGAAGGACGCTTAAAGCCTTGTGAGAATCGTTTCCTAAAAAGATTCCAATGGTCATAAAAACTTAGAACCTTACCACAAATGCATGGTGGACCCATTCTAAAGTAGTGAATAGGCCTGTCTTATTGAAGTGTGTGAATCGCTACCTAAAAATTCCATTGGTCCGAAAAACTTTGAACCTTACCAAAAAAGCATGGTGGACCCATTGTAAATTAGTGAATAAGCCTGGCTTATTGACCGTGTGTGAATCGCTAAATAAAAGATTCCAATGCCAGAAAAATTAAAAACGAAGATTAATACACAATTATTTTTAAAAACGTCATCGCTTAGAATCACTAAACGATATTATCAATATCCCAATTGTACATAAGTATACATAAAAAACCAATTAATAATTTATTTATAAGAAGAGTTCATGAAAATATTGCGGTAAATTAGTTGATTATTCCATATTTATTTATTTCGTTTCAAAAATATGAGTAATTATTTATATGCATTTGAATTTACAGTTTTTTAAGTAAAAGTTAAATAGTTCATTTGTTAACCAAGATAAATTAATATCATGCCATTCTTGGTAAAATTGAAGTTAATTGCTTTCATTTATGATTTAGTCACGGTAAGAATTTTTATGCGATATTTTTACTTGCATATAGGGCAATTGTTACATGCAAAAACATTAATGTAATCTGGTAGTTGCCATAATCTTTTCAATTAAATTTCCCGGATCATTTGTTAACATTAACTAACGAAAGTGGCGGACTCATTGTAAAGTAGTTAAAAAGCCTGGTTTGTTGACCGTGTGTGAATCTCTAATTAAAAGATTCCGATAGTCAAAAAATTTAGAATGTTACCATGAAAGAATATCTTTTTATGAGTTGAGTAATTTCTATGCTAGCATAATTTCTGCATATTTGCTCAACAAACGATAGAGTTAACAAGGTAAAAACCATATCTTAAAGAAACAAAACTTGTTTCATTGATAATCGATAATTTAAAAGACTTATATATAATTTTTTCGCAAAAACGTCATCACTTAGAATAACAAAGCGACGTTATCAAAAATGCGACTATTTTTTATATAATTGTACATAAAAAAAATTAATAATTTATTTATAAAAAGAGTTAATGAAAACGTTGTAGTAAATTAATTGATTATTTTATTTATGTTTATTTCGTTTAAAAAATCTAGACAAATATTTTTTTGTATTTAAATTTACTGTTTTTAAATTAAAATTAAATGGCTGGTTTGTTGAAGTAAATTTTTACCCTGGTCATTTAGATCAAGTTGTAACAAAATAGTTAAAAATTTTTATAATTTTCATATATTTATTTTTCGCCTTTGGTTTCCTAGTTGATTATAGTATGCCTAACATATCATAAACATCCAAGAGAAATAAAATATGTGTAAAAATCATCCTCTTACAGGTATTTATGGAGTAAATGTTTATGTAAGTATTTATCTATATTAAAATTTGCAATAATACAAAAAAATGCAAAATTAATAATAAATGATTTGTTTGTTGAACAAGATGGGTTCATGTAGTACCATTCTTGGTAAAATTGGAGTCATTTGCTTTTATATGATTTAATCACGGCAAGGATTTCTGCCATTATTATTGCATGCAAATGGGGTTAATGTTACATGCAAAAACATTAATATAATGGTGTCATTGTCATGATCATTTTAATTAATTTAGCAGCTCATTTGTAAACTTTGACAGTCCAAAGTGGCGGACCCATTGTAATGTAGTTAATAAGCCTTGCTTGACCGTGTGTGAATCGCTATCTAAAAGATTCCGATGGTCAGAAAAACTTAGAACGTTACCACAAAAGCATGTGGACCCATTGTAAAGTAGTTAATTAACCTGGTTAATTGACCGTGTGTGAATCGCTAATTTAAAAGATTCCGATGCGCAGTGAAACATAGAATGTTACCACACAAGCATGGTGGACCCATGTAAGGTAGTTAATAAGCCTGGTTTGTTGACCGTGTGTGAATCGCTAATTAAAAAGATTCCGATGTTAAAACATAGAATGTTACCGCACAAGCATGGTGGACACATTGTAAAGTAGTTAATAAGCCTTGCTTGTTGACCGTGTGTGAATCGCTATCTAAAAAAAGATTCCGATGGTCAGAAAAACTTAGAACGTTACCACAAAAGCATGGTGGACCCATTGTAAAGTAGTTAATTAACCTGGTTAATTGACCGTGTGTGAATCGCTAATTTAAAAGATTCCGATGCGCAGTGAAACATAGAATGTTACCACACAAGCATGGTGGACCCATGTAAGGTAGTTAATAAGCCTGGTTTGTTGACCGTGTGTGAATCGCTAATTAAAATTCCGATGTGCAGTAAAACATAGAATGTTACCGCACAAGCATGGTGGACACATTGTAAAGTAGTTAATAAGCCTTGCTTGTTGACCGTGTGTGAATCGCTATCTAAAAAGATTCCGATGGTCAGAAAACTTAGAACGTTACCACAAAAGCATGGTGGACCCATTGTAAAGTAGTTAATTAACCTGGTTAATTGACCGTGTGTGAATCGCTAATTTAAAAGATTCCGATGCGCAGTGAAACATAGAATGTTACCAACAAGCATGGTGGACCCATGTAAGGTAGTTAATAAGCCTGGTTTGTTGACCGTGTGTGAATCGCTAATTAAAAAGATTCCGATGTGCAGTAAAACATAGAATGTTAACACACAAAGCATGGTGGACACATTGTAAAGTAGTTAATAAGCCTGGTTTGTTGACCGTGTGTGAATCTCTAATTAAAAAGATTCCGATGAACATAAAACACAGAATGTTACCATACAAGCATGGTGGACGCATTGTAAAAAGTAGTTAATAAGCCTGGTTTGTTGATCGTGTGTCAATCGCTCATTAAAAAAGACTCCGATGGGTAGTAAAAACATAGAATGTTACCACACAAGCATGGTGGATCCATTGTAAAGTAGTTAACAAGCCTGGTTTGCTTACCGTGCGTGAATCGCTAATTAAAAAATGATTCCGATGGGCAGTAAAACATAGAATGTTAACACACAAGCATGGTGGACACATTGTAAAGTAGTTGATAAGCCTGGTTTGTTGACCGTGTGTGAATCTCTAATTAAAAGATTCCGATGAACATAAAACACAGAATGTTACCACACAATCATGGTGGACCCATTGTAAAGTAGTTAATAAGCCTGTTTAATTGTCCGTGTGTGAATCGCTAATTTAAAAGATTCCGATGCGCAGTGAAACATAGAATGTTACCGCACAAGCATGGTGGACGCATTGTAAAGTAGTTAATAAGCCTGTTTAATTGTCCGTGTGTGAATCGCTAATTTAAAAGATTCCGATGCGCAGTGAAACATAGAATGTTACCGCACAAGCATGGTGGACGCATTGTAAAAGTAGTTAATAAGCCTGGTTCGTTGACCGTGTGTGAATGGCTACCTCAAAAGATTCCAATGACAGAAAAATTAAGAACGTTACCATGAAAGACTATCTTTTTTAGAGTTGAGTAATTTCTATGCTGGCGTAATTACTGGGTATTTGCTCCACGAATGATCGAGTTTACAAAGTAAAAACATATCTTAAATAAACAAAACTTATTTCATTGATAATCGATAACTTAAAATATTTTGTACACAATTTCTTTCTTTAAAAACGTCAGCGCTAAGAACCACTAAATGATATAATTAATATACCAGTTGCATATAAGTATACGTAAAAACCAATTAAAAATTTATTTATAACACGAGTTCATGAAAATATTGAGGTAAATTAATTGATTATTCCATTTATGCAAATTTCCTTAAAAAAAGTGCATAATTATTTATTTGGACTTGCATTTTCAGTTTTTAAATTAAAACTGAATGGTTGATTTGTTGAACAAGTTGATCCCGAGATTAGAAAGATTCGAAGAGATCGGAAGGAAGTGAAGTATTTGGACCAGGAGGGATGGAGGCCACCGAAGATGAATGGTGGAGGAGAATGGAGCGTGACGCGACGATGGACTACTCCGTTCGGGAAAGTGCACCAGGACCGAGTAATCCGGAACTTATGGATACAATGTGTGGCAACACAATCGCCTACATTTCCCGAAAAGCAATCCAATTTATCTGGCGAAGAACGCTGTGCACGCATATCTACTGCGATCAAGAAGGAGGACATTTTCTCAGAATCTCTACGATGCATATGCTGCAGCGCTGACTGGATATTCTCCCGATGATGACGACCTTAAAGAGATAAAGGTACGCCATGACGATCTCCAGCATGAAAGGAGGGAGGTAAGCAAACTTAAGCTTTGCCCATTGTCATCTTGTAAAAAACATAAAATTGTAAACTTTAACTCTCAAATTAAGCGCAATGCTGCCCATCTTAATAATCGTGAACATCATAATGACGGTTTTACTATGCCCTCAAAAATCTTACTGCTAAGGTCAATTGCGCTAAAAATCCTCAACATTTAGTTGAGACCAAAAATTCGTTTGACAAACTTATTGTAGACGAACAGGAGGAGCAGGACTCTGATATCACCCTTATAGTTAAGAAAATGCCACCCATTATGGTTAAGCCTACAGAAAATCTAAAACTATGCTTGCCAAATTTGACAATTTTTGGAAGTAAGGATACCATCAAAATTGTGGGTGAAATGATCAAGATGTTTCCCTTCGACGAAAATCAGCACAGGGCTATAACCAGATATCCAGCAGAAAACTCCATCAAATATTTTGTGATAATGCCTAAATAACAACGTCCTTTAAAGGTCGCGTTATCAAAGGCCTCTACGTTAAAACTCTTTGATAATGAAATCAAAGATGAGTTAGTTAATCTAGGCTACTCTATTGACAAGGTAACCCAGTTAAAAATATCTAAATCCAAGCAGCCTCTACCAATCTGACAGATTACCCTTGCTAGGGGACAAAAAGCATAGAAATGTTTAAACTAGAACGATTGCTATACTTTACTGTAAAAGTTGAGAAATTTAACTTACGACCAATGATCCTCCAATGTTTTAAATGTAATAATTTCCATCACAATGCTAATAACTGTGGGTTTAAACCAAGGTGTCTTAAATGTGGTAAAGAACACTCCCATAAGGAGTGTCCAATTGAAGGGAAGCTTGGGGTGCCAAAATGCATAATTGCAACGCTACAGGACATTTAGCAGCTTAGAGGGGATGCCCCAAATTTCCAAAGATAAATACTAACTCTAACTGACAGGCTGTCTATCCCAAAGTTATTCCTCCTAAAAAAGTTACAAACATCAGTTTTGCTTCCATGCTTAAAAAGAACGTAAATGCAACTGCAGCTGTACCTCCTTCAACTTTTGTAAATCAAAACCAACCAAGTTCACTACCTGGCATTGAAGATCATTCCAAAATGCTGTTATATTAATGAAAGAATTCATTTCTCTTTTTACTGGTATCAAAAATCTTCCAAATTTAATCAATCAAATTAATTCTACCAACAATAAAGCTGACAAGCTACAAATCTTTGCCAACTGTATATGTTCCAAACCATCTAACAATGCCACGTAGTGACTATATTGTTTACAGGACTTGGTAGTCGAAACGTTTTCGTTTCCCCTCCCCCAGGCTCTGTTCTTCTATCGCGCACTTGCAACTGACCTTGTACGATTCGCAGATTTCCCCCGTCATTACCAGTTTATCCTCTCTTAGCAAACTGCTCTTAAACGTTTTTGTTATTTTTAACTTGTACTCCTTTTGAATTAGATTAACCTATTGAACGTATTTTTATTTTTAAGTTCTCTTTCAAACTGCGTTCAATTTGTAATTCTTCAAAATCCTCTTTTTTACTTTATTATTTTAATTATTAAATTATAATTAATAATTATTAAATACTTTATTAAAAGAAGAAAAAAACTTCTCGTCTCCATATAATATTATCTCTATTTTAATTGTTTATTTTTAATGCAATGGGCTTAAAGCTAAAGTAACTTCCCTTTCACATGCAAAGAAGGGTATAACAGTTACCCAGCAACCAAGGAGCTCCGTCACCCTCCAAGTCGTCGTCGTGTTGAACAATTTGGCTTACCCTAATTATCTAGATCATGATATAACAAAATAGTTAAATTTATTTATAATTTTTATATATTTATTTTTGTCGCCTTTTGTATCCTAATTGTTTATAGTCTACCTAACATATCATACGCAGCCAACAGAAATAAAGTATGTGTAAGAAATCATCATCTCATACGAATTCATGGCGTAAATGTATATGTATTTATTTATCTGCATTTGAATTAAAATTATTTTAAAGTAAAAATAAATGGTTGATTTGTTGAACAAGATTGATTCATGCCGTACCATTCTTGGTAAAATTGAAGTTAAATGCTTTTATTTATGATTTAGTTCCTTCATGAATTTGTAACGATATTTTTACTTGCAAATAGGGCAATTATTACTTGCAAAAACATTAATATAATCTGGTTATTGCCATAATCATTTCAATTAAATCTCCCAGGTCATTTGTTAACATTACCTAACCAAAGTGGCGAACTCATTGTAAAGTAGTTAAAAAGCCTGGTTTGTTGCTCGTGTGGGAATCTCTTAATAATAAGATTTCGAATAAGAAGCGTGCATTGTAAAGTAGTTCACAAGCCTAGTCTGTCGTCCGCGTTTGCATGGCTAACTAAAAAGATTCCGAATGCCAGAAAAACTTAGAACGTTATCGTAAAACCCATTGCATAATAAGCCTGGTTTATTGACCGTATGTGAATCGGTAAAAAAAAAGATTCCGATGGTGAGAAAAAAATTAGAACATTACCATGAAAGAATATCTTTTTTAGAGTTGAGTAATTTTCATGCTGCCGTAATTACTGCATATTTGCTCAATAAACGATCGAGTTAACAAAGTAAAAACATATAAACATATCTTAAAGAAACAAAACTTATTTCATTTATAATCGATAACTTAAACGATTTATATAATTCTTAATAAAAACGTCATCGCTTAGAATAACAAAGCGATGTTAGCAAAATTGCGAATATTTGTATGTAATTGTACATAAAAACAAATTAATAATTTATTTATAAAAAGTGTTAATGAAAATGTTGTGGTAAATTAATTCATTATTTTATTTATGTTTATTTCTTTTAAAACAATATAGACAAATATTTTTTTTTTAGTATTGAAATTTATTGTTTTTAAATTAAAATTAAATGGTTGGTTTGTTGAAGTAAATTGTTTACCCTGGTCATCTAGATTAAATTGTAACAAAATAATTTAAATTTTTTTTTAATTTTCATACATTTACTTATATCGCCTTTGGTTTCCTATTTGATTATAGTATTGCTTAACATATTATGAGCATCCAAGAGAAATGAAATATGGTGTAAAAATCATCATCTTATAAGTATTTATGGAGTAAATTTCTATATAATTATTTATTTCTATATAATTATTATTTTATAATTATTTCATGTCATACCATTCTTGGTAATATTGAAGTTAATTAATTTTATTTATGATTTAGTCACGGCAAGAATTTTTGCTGATAATATCGCATGCAAATGGGTCAATTTATTACCTGTAAAAACATTAATATAATCTCGTTAAATTATTTTAAATTATTATTTTAAATTTACCAATAACAGCATGTCTTTTTTTCGAGTTAAGTAATTTCTATGCTCGCCTAATTACTGCTATTTGTTTAAGAAACGATAGAGTTAACAAAGTAAAAACATATGTTCAAGAATCAATACATGTTCCATCGCTTAAAATATTTATGCACAACTTTTTTCTTAACAACATCATCGTTTAGAATCTCAAAAAGATGTTAAGCAAAACTCCATTGAAACAGTTTGTGATTTCTACATAAAAAATAAATTAATAATTTATTTATAAGAACAGTTAATGAAAATATTGTGGTAAGTTAATTGATTATTCCATTTATGTTAGTTTCGTTTCAAAAATCTATTTAATTATTTAATTGTATTTGAATTTACTTTTTTTTTAAATTATAATTAAATGAAATTAAACGGTTGGATTGTTGAAGTAAATGGTTTACCGCAGTTATCTAGATCAATGCATAATCGAACAATTTAATTTTTTAAAAATTTTTTATATTTATTTTTGCATGCTACTTGATTGCTGTACACCTAATGTATCATGTACACTCCACAAAAATACAATATGTGAAAGAAATCATCGTTTTATAGGAATTTATGGAGCAAATGCATATGTAAATATTTATTTGTGTTTGAATTTATAGTTTTTAAAATTTAAATTAAATTATTTCCTTTTTGAACTAGATGGCTTACCATAGTTATCTAGAACAAGATATAACAAAACAGTTTAATTTATAATTTTTATATATTTAACGAATTAACAAAGTAAAAAAAACGTATGTTCAAGTAACAATACTTGTTACATCGCTTAAAATATTTATGCACAATTTTTTTTTCTTAACAATATCATCGCTTAGAATCCCAAAGCGATGTTAGCAAAATCCCAATGAAATTGTTTATTGTTTGCACGTCGTCGTCGTTCTTCTTTTGACGGAGTACCTTGGCGTTTGCACGTAAAAACAAAATTAGTAATTTATTTATAAAAGAGTTCATGAAATTATTGTAGTAAATTATTTGATTATTTCGTTTATGTTTATTTCGTTTCAAAAATGCATGGTTTGGTTTGTTTGTCACTCTACGGTCATCTTGTGCCCGCTTTAGGCTAAACAGACCGGGGCCTACAGTGTAAAGTGGATTGCGAACCACTACAAACATCCATGGCACCGCCGGGACTCGAAACCGAAACATGTGGACCGAGCTTCAGAGCGCTGGACACTCGGCCATTCAGGCCCCTCAAAAAATGCAAAAAGTATTTATATCTATTTGAATTTACAGTTTTTTAAATTAAAATTAAATGGTTTGTTTTTTAACTAGATGGCTTACTTTAGTTATCTAGATCAAGATAAAACAAAATAGTTTAATTTATCTATTTTTATTTGTTTATTTTTGTCGCCTTTTGGTAAAAATATTATTCTTGGTGAAATTTAAGTTAATTGCTTTTATTTATGATTTAGTCACGGCAAGAATTTTTAAAGATATTATTACATCCAAATGGATCAATTTATTACCTACAAAAACATTAATATAATCTCGTTATTGCTCAAGAAACGATCGAGTTAACAAAGCAAAAAAAAAAATTTTCAAATAACAATACTTGTTCCGTCTCTTGAAATATTTATGCACAATTTTTCTTAATATCATCGCTTACAACCTCAACGCGATGTTAGAATATCCCAATGAAAAGTGTTTTGATTGTTTACACATAAAAACAAATTAATAATTTATTTATAAGGACAGTGAATGAAAATATTGTGGTAAATTAATTGAGTATTCCATTTATGTTTAGTTCATTTTGAAAAATCTATTTAATTATTTAGTTGTATTTGAATTTTTAGTTTTTTTAAATTAAAATTAAACGTTTGATTTGTTGAACAAGATAGCTCACCTTATTTATGTAGATCAAGATATAACAAAATATTTTAATCAATTTATAATTTATAATTTTGTTTTTCGATTTTCGTAGTTGATAATTTTAAATTTAACAAATAACAGCCAACTTTTTTTCAAGTATGTTAAGAAATCATCATCTTATTGGAATGTATGCCTCTTATTGTAAATGTCTATTATTTATTTGTATTTGAATTTAAGTTTTTGTAAACGAAATTAAGTTTTTGAAACAAAGTTCCTGTCGTAAATTCTTGTTCAAATTGAAGTTAATTGCTTTTATTTATGATTTAGTAACAACAATGATTTTTCAAACATATGTTGCCAATGGGTCAATTTATTACCTGTAAAAACAGCTAATGTTATTGCTCAAGAAACGATCGAGTTAACAAAGTAAAAATAACAAGAAACAATACTTGTTCCATCGATTAAAATATTTATGCACAATTTCTTCTTAACAATATCATCGTTTAGAATCTCCAAAAGATGTTAGCAAAAACTCCAATGAAACAGTTTGCGATTTCTACATAAAAATAAATTAATAATTTATTTATAAGAACAGTTAATGAAAAAATATTGTGGTAAATTAATTGATTATTCCATTTATGTTAGTTTCGTTTCAAAAAAATCTAATTAATTATTTAATTGTATTTGAATTTACTTTTTTAAATTATAATTAAATATAATTAAACGGTTGGATTGTTGAAGTAAATGGTTTACCGTAGTTATCTAGATCAATGCATAACAAAACAATTTAATTTTTTTTTAATTTTTTATATTTATTTTTGTATTCTACTTGATTGCTGTACACCTAATGTTTCATGTACACTCCACAAAAATACAATATGCGAAAGAAATCATCGTTTTATAGGAATTTATGGAGCAGATATGCATATGTAAATATTTATTTGTGTTTGAATTTATAGTTTTTAAAATTTAAATTAAATTATTTGCTTTTTGAACTAGATGGCTTACCATAGTTATCTAGAACAAGATATAACGAAACAGTTTAATTTATAATTTTTATATATTTAACGAATTAACAAAGTAAAAACGTATGCTCATGTAACAATACTTGTTACATCGCTTAAAATATTTATGCACAATTTTTTCTTAACAATATCATCGCTTAGAATCCCAATGCGACGTTAGCAAAATTCAATGAAACTGTTTATTGTTTGCACGTCGTCGTCGTCGTCGTCGTCGTTCTTCTTTTGACGGAGTACCTTAGCGTTTTGCACGTAAAAGCAAATTAGTAATTTATTTATAAGAAGAGTTCATGAAATTATTGTGGTAAATTAATTGATTATTTAGTTTATGTTTATTTCGTTTCAAAAAAGGCATGGTTTGGTTTGCTTTATCACTCTACGGTCATCTTGTGCACGCTTTAGGCTAAACAGACCGGGGCCTACAGTGTAAAGTGGATTGCAAACCACTACAAACATCCATGGCACCGCCGGGACTCGAAGCCGAAACATGTGGTACCGAGCGCCAGAGGGCTACACACTCGGTCATTCAGGCCCCTCAAAAAATGCAAGAAGTATTTATATCTATTTGAATTTACAGTTTTTAACTTAAAATTAAAAGATTTGTTTGTTTAACTAGATGGCTTACTTTAGTTATCTAGATCAAGATAAAACAAAATAGTTTAATTTATCTATTTTTATGTGTTTATTTTTGTCGCCTTTTGGTAAAAATATTATTCTTGGTGAAATTTAGGTTAATTGCTTTTATTTATGATTTAGTCACGGCAAGAATTTTTAAAGATATTATTGCATCCAAATGGATCAATTTGTTACCTATAAAAACATTAATATAATCTTGTTATTGCTCAAGAAACGATCGAGTTAACAAAGCAAAAACGTATGTTCAAGTAACAATACTTGTTCCGTCTCTTAAAACGTTTATGCACATTTTTTTTTTTTAACAATATCATCGCTTAGAATCCCAAAGCGATGTTAGCAAAATCCGAACTACGCAGTGTTTTGATTACACATTAAAACAAATTAATAATTTATTTATAAGGACAGGGAATGAAACTATTGTGGTAAGTTAATTGATTGTTATTCCATTTATGCTAGTTTCGTTTCAAAAAATCTAATTATTTAGTTGTATTTGAATTTTTTTTTTTAAATTATAATTAAATATAATTATTAAGGTTGGATTGCTGATGTAAATGGTTTACCGTAGTTATCTAGATCAATGCATAACCAAACAAATTAATTTTTTTTAATTTTTATATTTATTTTTGTATTCTACTTGATTGCAGTACACCTAATGTATCATGTACACTCCACAAAAATACAATATGTGAAAGAAATCATCGTTTTATAGGAATTTATGGAGCAAATGCATATGTAAATATTTATTTGTGTTTGAATTTATAGTTTTTAAATTTTAAATTAAATTATTTGCTTTTTGAACTAGATGGCTTACCATAGTTATCTAGAACAAGATATAACAAAACAGTTTAATTTATAATTTTTTTATATTTAACGAATTAACAAAGTATAAATGTATGTTCAAGTAACAATACTTGTTACATCGCTTAAAATATTTATGCACAATTTTTTTTAACAATATCATCGATTAGAATCCCAAAGCGATGTTAGCAAAATCCCAAAGAAATTGTTTATTGTTTGCACGTCGTCGTTCTTCGTTTGACGGAGTACCTTGGCGTTTGCACGTAAAAAAAAATTAGTAATTTATTTATAAGAAGAGTTCATGAAATTATTGTGGTAAATTAATTGATTATTTCGTTTCAAAAAATGCATGTTTTTGGTTTGTCCCTCTACGGTCACTTTGTGCCCGCTTTAGGCTAAACAAACCGGGGCCTACAGTGTATAGTGGATTGCGAACCACTACAAACATCCATGGCACCGCCGGGACTCGAAACCGAAACATGTGGACCGAGCCTCAGAGCGCTAGCCACTCGGCCATTCAGGCCCCTCAAAAATGTGCATGAAGTATTTATATTTATTTGAATTTACAGTTATTTAAATTGAAATTAAATTGTTTGTTTGTTTAACTAGATGGCTTACTTTACTTATCTAGATCAAGATAAAACAAAATAGTTTAATTTATCTATTTTTATGTGTTTATTTTTTCGCCATTTGGTGAAACTATTATTATTGGTGAAATTTAAGTTAATTGCTTTAATTTATGATTTAGTCACGCCATGAATTTTCAAAAATATTATGGCATGCACAATGGGTCAATTTATTACTTGTAAAAATATTAATATAATCTAGTTATTGCACATTAATATTATGCACATTTTTTCTTAACAACATCATCGCTTAGAATCCCAAAGCGATGTTAGCAAAATTCAATGAAACAGTTTATGGTTTCTACATAAAAATAAATTAATAATTTATTTATAAGAACAGTTATTGAAAATATTGTGGTAAGTTAATTGGTTATTCCAGTTATGTTAGTTTCGTTTCAAAAAAAGCTATTTAATTATTTAGTTGTATTTGAATTTACAGTTTTTTTTTTAAAATTATAATTAAATAAAATTAAATGGTCTTTTTTTGTTGAACTAAATGGTTTTCCGTAGTTATCTAGATAAATGCATAACAAAAGAGTTTAATTTTTTTATATATTTTTGTCAATTTTTATACTATTTGATTGCAGTATACCTAATATATCATGTACACTCCACAAAAATACAATATACGTAAGAAATCCTCGTCTTATAGGAATTTATGGAGCCAATGTCTATATAATTATTCATTTGTGTTTGAATTTATAATTTTTTAAATTTAAATTGAATGGTTAGTTTTGAACTAGATGGCTTACCTAGTTATGTAGATCACGATATAAAAAAACAGTTTAATTTATTTATATTTTTATATATTAATTTTTGTCCACATTAGCATCGTAGTTGATTATAGTATATCCAACATATCATGTTAAGCCATCGAAATAAAGTATTTGTAAATCATCCTATCATAGATTTATGGAGTAAATGTCTATGGAATTATTTATTTTTATTTGATTTTACAATTTTTTAACTACGGTAAACCATCTAAATAAAATATTTAAAATTAAGTGGTTGGTTTTGTTGAAATGGATGACTTACCTAGTTATCTGGGTCAAGATATAACAAAATACTTTTATTTATTTTAATAATATTAATATATTTATTTTTGTAGACTTTTGTATCGTAGTTGATTATAATATACCTAACATATCATGTGCATAACACAGAAATGAAATATGAGTAAATCATCGTCTTTGTAGGAATTTATGGACTAAGTGTTTTATGTAATTATTTATTGGTATTTGAATTTACCGCTTTCTTAAATTAAAATTAAATGTTTGATTTGTTCACCACCCCGATAAATTCATGTCGCACCATTCCTTATAAATTTGAAATTAATTGCTTTTATTACAAGATTTAGTCAGGCAAGAATTTTTGCCACGATATTGTGCATGCAAATGAGTCAATTATCACAAAAATTTTTATTTATAATCTGATTATTGCCATGATCATTTCAATTAAATTTTGTCATCTTTTTGTTTAACATTGACAAAATCAGTGGTGGACCCCTTGTAATAGTAGCTAATAGCGTGGTTTGTTGAGCTTGTGTGAATCCCTAACTAAAAAAATACACTCATGTCCCATAACTTAAGGATATTGAAGTTCAGGCAAAGAAGAGACAGAAGCAAAACAAATTTGACTTATTTGTAGGAGTCTATTTATTGAACAAAAAGGTAAAGAGCAAAAAGAATGCTATCTAAACGACTATAATTAATAAAAGTGCATTTTTACTCCTGGAGCAAATTTCAAAAGAACATATTTACGAAAAACAGCATAACATTGTTGGTATGATGGTTAATATGGAGTATGTCTCGGACGATGCAATACAGGCCTTACAACGCCTAGGCATGCTGAGTATCAAATTATCAATCTGATCTTGGGGGAGCATATTACACCACTCATCAAGCAATGCCCTCCGAAGTTCCGGTTGACGAGGTGGGAGAGGTTGACGGGCTGCAATTCGTTGGCCAAACATATCCACATGCTCTATTGGATTCAAGTCAATAGGGGTGGTATGCTGGCTTAATCCATACGGGTACGACATCCTCCAGTGAAGGCATTCGTCTACAATGTTTGCACGGTGAGGACGGGCGTTGTCATCCATAAACAGAAATTCAGCACCCATGGCGCCCCGAAACAAACGTATGTTGTTCCAGAATGACATCCCGATAGATGTGGCCTGTCATCGTTACACTCTTTGAACATGCAGGTCAGTTCTGGAACCAGGAATAATTCACTCCCCAAACGGGCCATTTTTGCACCACCGTAACGGTGTCGTTCAATTTTTCTTGTGGTAACGGTACCTGGCGCTCTCCATATGAAAGTCATCTCAGACTGCAAACTAAACCTGGACTCGTCGGAAAACATCACACAAGACCACTGTTGCGGTGTCCACATATGCATGCTCTCTACTCAGGTTAATCGCAGGCGACAGTGACTTGCTGTAGTGGAACACATCTGATGACAGGCCAACGAGCATATAGACCAATGTGCCGTAAGCGTCTGTACACGGTCTGCCTTGAAACTGTCGTACCAGTAGCTGAAGAGCTGACGAGACAGGTCTGATGCTGTGCTCCGTCTGTTTCTTTTGGCAGTAATGCTAAATACCGGTCCTCATTCGGCGTTGTAACTCGGGGGCGACCTGTGCTGTAACATCGGAATCATTGCCAAAGCCTGGAGATGACAGTTCAACCTCGGATCTACTGGGTACGTCCACATTCCAGTCGTCCGATAATTCTACCCCGTAAAAAATCATCAAATATAACTTGCATTTCACTGAAGGCTTTAAAGCACTTGTGAACAATTTTTACTTCTTTGCCACCATTCCTTATATACCCCTCTCTTACACTCTCGTCATTGCGACGTACTATCCGCGCCATCTGGTGGTTTCCTGTATTGCATATTCTTCTTCAAGATGTGTGTGATAATTCTACAGGTGAAATTTTATTTTAGAGTTCAATTTCTGTGTGATTTATTTTGGTTATGGACATGAAGTATAATTCCAATGCCAGAAAAACTTAGAATGTTTCCACAAAGCATGTCTTTTTTTCAGTTCTATGTTCAGTAATTTCTATGCTCGCCTAATTGCCACATATTTGATCAACAAAATGACAAATAATAAAGCAAAAGCATATGTTTAAGAAGCAATATTTGTCCCAATAGCAGTCGATAGCTTACAATCTTAAAGCGATATTATAAAATCGAATGACTGAGCCTAGTTGTACATAAAAAAATAACAATTTATTTATAAGATGAGTTAATGAAATTATTGAATTAATTGATTATACCATTTATGCATATTTCGTTTAAAAATTTGTAAATGAAATTATTAATTTGGACTTGAATTTACAGTTATTTAAATTAAAATTATAGGGTTGATTTTTGAACTAAAAAGGGTTTACCCTAGTGATCTAGACCAAATATAACAAAAATATTTCAATTTATTTAAATTTATAGATTAATTACCGCCTTTCATATTCATTTGATTATAGTGTACCTAAAATATCATGTGCAAAACAGAAATGCAACATATGTGAAGTCATCATCTGATAGTAATTTATGGGAGTAAATATCTCAATACCATTTATATAATATTACAAATTTAAAAATGAATTAAAAAACATCAAACCGGCAGACATTTGATGTGCTATTCTTAAACACAATGTTAAATAGCATAAAAAAACCATTAACAGTAAACAACCACTAATCTTATCTTCCCAAAAATGTTTCAGCCACAGTTAACACTTTGCAGTTTTGAATGTGGTATAAAATTACAAAATATTTTAATTTATTTATAATTTTTATATATTTATTTTTCTAATTTTTGTATTGTAGTTGATTATAGTATAACTAACATATCCTATGCAGCCAGCAGAAATACAATTTGTGCAAGAAATCATCATCTTATGGGATTTATGGTGTAAAATATCTCCGAATCTGTCATTTATATGGAATAAAAGTAAAATTAGATGAAAATCATCAAACAGTCACACATTTTGATGTATTATTTATTCTTACACACAATGTTAAATAGTATAACAAAAGCAACTAACAATAAACAATAACTAATCTTCTCAAAAAAAAATTACTATTATGATAAGCCCTTTGCAGTTTGGATGTAAGGATAAAATTGCAAAATAGTTTTTTAATTTATTTATAATTTTTATATATTTATTTTTGTCGACTTCTGTATACTACTTGATTATAGTATACATAAAACATCATGTGCAGCCAACAGAAATAAAGTATGTGTAAGAAATCCTCATCTTATAGAAATTTATGGAGCAAATATCTCCGAATATGCCATTTTATACCAAGATAAAGAAAAATTAAAAAAGGATAAAATTCAGACTATATTTTGATGTACTATTCTTACAAAGTTAAATAGCATAACAAAACCATCTAACAATAAACAACAACTAATCAACAATAATAAACAACTAATCTTATCATCTTACCAAACAAATTACTGACACAGTAAAGCGCTTTTGGTAATTTTTAATGTAGTATAAAAATTGCAAAAAATAGTTTATAATTTTCATATATTTATTTTTGTCCACCTTAGCATTTTAGTGTAATTATAGTATACCTAACATAGCATATGTAGCCAATATAAATACCACGTGTGTGTAAGAAATCATCATATTATAGGAATTTATGGAGTAAACGTCTCGAATATGCCCTTCAGGCCAAATAAATAAATAAATAATCAACAGGTAGAAATTTGATGTGCTATTGTTACACACAATGTTCAATTGTGTAACTAACAATCAACTAACAATAACCAACAACTAATCTTATCTTCTCAAACAAGTTCAATGGCTTTACTTACTCACGGTAGTTTTGTTGTTGTTGTTTCTTATCCCACTTGGCTGGCTAAGCCCACGAGCCCATACGTACTCATGATTGTAGGGAAAGAAGCAGCTTCTATTGTAATGGAGCACCCGTAGGTAGAAGTCTGACTTTGGCTCCGTGACGCTCGTACAGTCATGGGAGACCGACCTACGGCTTAAAGTGGATTCCGAACCACTACAAACATCCATGGCACCGCCGGGATTCGAACCCGAAACCTCCGTGGCACCGAGCACCAGAGCTCTAGGCACTCGGCCATTCAGGTTCCAAATTTGTGAATGCCAACGGCTCGCGGTGTTCCCAGGGAGGTCACCCACCCCAAGTGACCGACCGCGCCCGCAATGATGCTTGACTTCGGTGATCTAACGAGAACCGGTATGTTCAAGCATGGTATGGCCGTTGGCTGCAGTTTTAATTTAGTGAAAATTGCAAATTTTACACGATACAACAATGTCTATGTTTGTGCGTATGTAAGTAAAGCTGAGAGTTCTCAAACCTGTCCCTCATGTATCTCAATCCAACCACATCCAGTTACGATCTGGTTGCCCAATTTGCACACTACAATATGAATTACTATAGAGAATGTTTTTAGACTGTTTAAATTATTTGAAAATAAAACCTTTATTATTAATTGTTGATTTAAAATAAGACCTGATGTTAGTTATTTCTACAATCGAAAAAGCGATTTAGAGAAATAGAGTTTACATAAATTATTATCAATAAATGGAGAACAACACATATAAGTTCTGCAAATTCTCAAAAAAATATAGACATTTTTCGTAAATATCACGACGAACGTAATAATTGCAAATTCCCTATCAAATATACAAAATATGTTTACGAATATAATACATCTTATAATTAGGGTCATAGGCATAGATATTCAAAAAATATCATAAAATAATGAACTTAAGTTGATTAAAGATTCTGAAAATTATTTAAAAAACTTTGCAAATAAATGGAGATTAATCTTAGAACCAAGATTATGAAAGAACATGATTTTTGTAAAACTCTGTAATATTCATGTTTATTCAAGATTTAGAAAATGTGTTCTCATATATTTTGTTATAGATCAGTTGAAAATAAATAATTTTTACAACGTTAAGAATTAGCAATACGTAACT
>BPLR01016184.1:0-23950 GCA_021605095.1 Caerostris extrusa | reverse complement strand
TGAGTGAACTATCGAGACAGAAACCTCTCGAAAATTACTTTTCCCCATATTAAGCCCATTTGTTTCGGATCCGTCTGACATGACCGCTTCCAATTTTCAACATAATCCTTGATCAAACTACACAAGCCTTTTAGTCAAAAATATAATAAAAGCCATAATTAAAAACCAATTGTATAATCCCCACTTTCAGGCCGCTTTCAATAAAAATCGAACCATCATATTAAGACATTTATTACAGCATTTATTAAATTAATCCCTGGCACATTCAGTCTATGTTGGACCATGGCCATCTGCCTACTGGCATATTACGAAACATGAGTTTTTTTTTTTTTTTTTTTAATAAGTAAGGTTTTCCATATCCCTACCTACGCTTTATAGTCATTTAGACCGGACTTACGGTTTTAAGTGGATTCTGTACCGCTACAAACATCCATGGAACCACCAGGACTTGAACCCGAAATCTGCGGCACCAATGCAATATAGTGCTTTTATTCAATCACTCGGCATTGCATTGGGGACCTTATGCAATACAGCGTATGAAATTCTTCGAATATTATTATTATGTTATTACTCTAATGCGGCTGACAATACAGCGCCAGACAGTTAATCTTTATGCCATAAGCAAACTGTATCGGGGACTCTTATTCATTTTAGCACTACTCGGGGGCGCATGTAACATTAAGTATAATGAAATAAAAAGCCTACGGACGAGTGGTCACACTACCCCCACAACGGTTTTCTATTAGACCGGGACCATACGGTTTGAAATGGTTCGAACCACTTTACAAACATTCATGGCACCGCCGGTGTTCGTAAGGCTGAAACCTGTCGTACCGAACGCCAGAGTGCTAGCCACTAGTCCATTATTATTATTATTATTATTGCATTATTATTATTATTATTATTATTATTATTATTATTATTATTATTATTATGAGTTTTTGGGGGGAGGGGCGGGTCGTTCACTGCCTTTATAAGCCCTACATCACTTTCCACAACCATCTTCAGTTTGTGTTTGAGTTTCCATTTATTGTACGATACCTAACGACCAAATCACTTTTTTGTGGTTGTATTGAAATATTTGACAGTTTGACTATCAAATATTTTTCCATATCTCTTGACAATGCTTTGCGGTCATTTTATTTTTTACAGAATGAAGAAAAAAATTTGTTTATGATGAGTGAAGGATTATTATATCCATAATTCCTTTATGTTCAAGTTAATCTCCGGGCTTCTTAAGATTAATAGAAGTTAAAACAATTAAATTAAATCTAGCTGTACGTTAGCAAGAAATTATTTAAATCTAGCTGTACGTTTCATTGGACTCCTTGAATTTTGAATAGTCTGTAGAACATTATCTTTATAAACAAGCTTCTACCTAAATAGCTTATGTATTCATGGTTTGTGTATTGTCAGGTCTTCTTTCCTTGAGTATTGATTCCAGATTATACTACTGTGCCCAACAAGTAAGACAAATAATTTTTTTTTCAAAAACTCTTTATTTATTCTCTCTTTTTTTCTTACTCTTTATTTATTTCATCGCCTTCAAAAATAATCCCCTCCGGACACAATGCACTTATGGCAACTTTTTTTCCCAATCCTCAATGCATGCTAAGGTCATCAGCAGGGGTGGCCTTCAAAGCGCCCTGCGATTCACCTTAAATCTCTTCAACCGACTCAAAAATGGTGTCCCCGGAGTGGTCTTTTGAGTTTAGGGAACAGTCAGAAGTCGCACGGTGGTTGTGGAGCGATATGGGTTTTCGTTTTTGGTGAAAAAGTCACGAAGAATCAATGCAGTGTGAGCTGACGCATTCAGTGTTTTCGGTACCAATCGAGATTTGACGCGTCTGAGGCCCAAATGGAATTGACAGATCCTTTTCAAATTCCAACATCATAAGCAAGGTCTCTAATTGTAAATCGACGGTTTACAAGCAACAAATCTTTAATTTTTTGTACGTGAGCTTCGTTGGTTGAAGTTGATGGTCGACCAGAACGCTCTTCGCATTCAACGCTTTCTCTGCCTTTTTTTTTTTTAACTGTTTATGCCACTTGTAAACATTTCTTTCCGGTATAGGAATTTTCATCTCTTCTGAAAACAAGGTGAATGCAAGTTCTTTGATCAATTAATTCTGACATTTCAAAAATTGCCAGAATCAGTTTTAGCGTCTCACAAAGCCAAGCGTAACTCAAACACTGAATATTTTGATGTCAAATTTCACACAGTTGTGAAGGACAGTGTCAGCAACCTAAAAAAGAAGAAAAAATTGAAGTTCCATAAGCCCCGGGAATTTTAACTTAAAAATTGGTTTTACATTTTGGACACAGTAATACCTTTTGTAAATATGTAATATGATTTAAAAAATCACATTAAATATATCACTTTTAAATACGTCACGTATAAAATACGAAAAAATAAATCACGTTTTATGAGTGGAGTCTCACCTATGAACAAGGGCAGAAAAATTTTTGGGACCTCACCAAGTGTGTGGACTGCTCAAGCATCGCCTGCTCATATTTTGTTTTGATTTTTACATTGGACGAGGCTTTTTTTTCTGGGACTTTTAGAGGTTTATGAACTATGAATTTGCTCTAACAGCTAGACCACAGGTGGCCAACTCGCGGCCCGCCTTGAACATTTTCCGCTCGTCAGATTATTACACTCATTTATTCACACTATTTTATCATTTTATAATGGCCAAAGGAGTGAAAACCAATGTATTAAAAATATTGTGTGTGCATCCATATATTCAAAAATTAACTTTGATTTTAAAATAATATTCTTGGCGAATATAGGACAGACATTGCCATTTATGAGTTCACAGAATAATTAAAATCTATTCTGCGAACTCATGATGAGCACGCATCTTAGAACATCTAATATAACAGGGGTAATATGAATATAAAAATGTTTATAGTGGGTCTAAATCTATTAGGGGAATATATAATTTTTATATGCGGCCCGTCGAGTTATGATGATTTCCAAAGTGGCCCACAATATCATTTGGTTTGGCCACCTATGAGCTAGACCCTATCGGGGATCAGAAATAACAACAACAATGCGATTTGTTAAATAAATTATTATAATAAATATTATGCAGCGAATTTGGAATTTAATTTGAACCAAGTACACCAATATTGCATTTAGAATTTAGGATTTAAATTTCAAACAAATATTATATTGCGGATTTATGATTTAACTTTCTTTTGCAAACATTGGTTGGGACGGCATGATGGATAACGTGTTTTGTTCGAAACCCTGACAAGAGAAAGCTTCTGTGTCTACACCGGGGATGGGCACAACATACTTCTAATCTTGAAAAAAAAAAAGTTTTTTTTTTTTAATAATTTTTTTTACTGTTCTCTAAAGAAATTTTCCTGCAAATTAAATTTCTGCTCAATTTTTCACTCTATTTTTGTAGAAGATGTAAACTTTGTGGGGTTAGGGCACTCCGATAAATCTAAACTTCAAAGTCCAACAATTTAAATGATTAGTGTGATTTTGCACCACCAACAACAATTATCTTAGAAAGAAAATGTAATTTTTTAATCCAATTATGGATGCGATATTTTTAAATTATTTATATGTTTTGAAATTACATAATTACAAGTATGTGTGTGTTTTAGATACGTATTTAAAATAATAAACACAGAAATATTGTTATATTTTACCTCAATTACAAAATACACAACAGAAATTTTCATTCCATTTAATATTTTTATTTATTTTATCTTAATACAGATATTGCACAGTGAATTCAACAAACTGTAATATCAAGAAACTTAAATTTATATCAATTAAATTTTCAATTAAAATTTAGTTTTATAAATTTTACATAAAACATATTAAATTTATTACAAATACTTGCTTAAATTTAAGATAGTTTTACAAATAATTAAAAGAAATGCTTTAATAACTTCATTATTAAATTTATAAATATTCATCAATTCATTAATTGAGTTATATAATTTTAAAATAATTTTTTATATTTTTTAAAATCAAAATTACAATACGTAAAAAAAAAAATGATAAATAAATAAACAATTTCTTCATGAATTGACCATACACTGTAGAAAAGTAAACATCTGGTTTAAAGATAGATGAATAGGTTTCTTGTTAAGGGTTCTAGTCAGACAAACGCGGCGCAAAACGATTTTTAAAGAAAAAAGTCTTTGTAGAACATTTATGACTTAATTTTTCTTTTGATATTGCATAATTTAAAATTTTAAGTATTAAAAATTAAAATTATTTTGCTTGTAACTAAAACTCCTCTGAAATGCCAGTCTTACTTTGTTATGTAGCTCTATTTTCTCTATTGTCCGACTTTTAGACTTGCCAATTTGGGTCACAATCGGTGATCGATAATTCTTCAAATGTGTATTTTTGTGTGTTTTTTTCAACTATATTCATTATTTATATCGCAGTAGTTTTTATAATATAAATACACATTTATTTTACAATTTTAAGATTATGATAATAATATTGAAAAAGAAAATATCATCCCATTTGGAAGTCTGATATTTATGACGGAATTGTAAAAGTGTGATTTATTTAAAATTAGTGAGCATGCTTTTTTGTTTTATTTGGATATCATTTATTAATACGCTTTTATTAGCTTCACCTGTATGTTTGTTTGTTTGTATGTATGTAACTGACTTTTTCCCCTGAGATCTGTTTCTCCTCATATACACTATTTAAGCTGCAAAGAAAAATTTATAGGCATCTTTCAGAAAGAAAACAGTTTATTCGTTTAATACGCTATTATATTAGTTTCACCTGTATGTTTGTTTGTTTGTTTGTAACTGACTCTTTGGACTCGATTTTGCCCTACTTTAAACGATCAGATTTAATTTAAACGTTGTAGACTTATGAAGGACCAACGACACTAAAATAGTTTGATAAGTTTATTATCTCATCATGATTAAGATAGCCAGGATTAGAGATTTTATTTTAATTTATGAAGAGCAATTTAACCAATGTAGAATGAAAGTATTCAGTAAAGACATTTAAACCTACGTGGGACAATGGATGACGCGCCTGACTACGGATCAGGAGATTCCTTGTTCGAATCCTGGCTGGCTCGACATATTCGCATTTAGCCTTTGTTTTACTCACAATTACAATTACACTCATTTAAATATTATAGTTTAAAAGCACTAAAAAACATGCTTTTAGAGTTAATCAAACTAAAAATAAAAAATAAATGAATAGTTTAAAAAATAAAAAAACACGCTTTTGCAGTTAATCAAACTAAAAAGTAAACAATAATTGTTAACATAAGAATAAAATGACTGAAAGAAAATGAATGTCACTGTTCTAAAAGCGTGGGGTGCTTTGTATGACATTTTAAAACTAACTCTGCATTTCGGAATGAAATTAGTGAAAAATTATAACGATTGATATCGAGCACCCCACGATTTTAGAACAGTGACATTCATTTTCTCGTCAGTCATTTTATTCTTATGTTAACAATTATTTTTTACTTTTTAGTTTAATTAACTCTAAAAGCGTGTTTTTTAGTTTTTTTAAACTATTAATTTATTTTTGGATGAAAGGCTAATTATTAAAAAATATCAGAATAGAGATATTGGTTCCACAATAATGACCCCACTGAAAGCTATAGAAATACCAAGAAAATCTTAATATGAAATCTCTGGTATGGGCTAGTGCATCAACATATTTATCTCACTCATTCAAAATGACACAAAAGAAATAAACGTTGAACTACTTAGAGTAAAACTTTTATTTCGATTTATTTTTTTATGTAGCTTAAAATGATAATAAAAGCAGCAAATCGGCGAACATAAATCTCAAAGTCAAATCAAGTCAAGTGAACTTAAAGATAATAAAACGATTCATAAATCTGGCAACTCTTCATTCATCGATCATTCAACATCAGAATCTGGCATAAGGTGGTAGGTGCTATTAACATCATCGGCTAAAGTAAGTTTTTTGGAATTAATATTTAAAAAAACATTGTTAAATTAAAAAAATATATATATGCTTTTATATTTATTAAATTTCTGTTTGAAGTATGGTAATATTTAACATAAGATGAAAAAAATTCTCAACGTGTGTCTATTTTTAGCTATTTTTAATAGGATGAAAAATTATGTATTGTTAATTTACGATTTAAAGTTGTTTCCATGTTATTGAAAGATAATCATCTGACAGTATCGATTGAATATTTAAGTCGCATTCGAACATACGATGTTTTTTATAACGTTGAAGGTGGTCTTAATTTAATTTAGTTATGCAATTCTTGGAAGTGTGGTAGGCGCCAGTCTTTCTGAAAGAATCTGATTTTCCTGACCTTAGGAAAGGTAAAATGTTTGACATTTTGAATCTAGTCTTTGAAATTTCGTCTGAAGCATTTTAAGTTAGAAGTTATTTAAAACCATTTGATTAAGTATGTGTTATTTGTGTATTTAGGTTAAGTATTTTTAATATTGCAATTAATAATGAAATTTATATCATTAAATTTGACTATCCCATAATTTAAAATTATAATTCAGCTAAAAAAATTATATATGATTTGTAGTAAGTTTCTAAGAGTTTTTAATTTCTGATTGTTATATATTACATTTTTGATAGTTGCATATTTTTTTAAACAATAGTTTAGTTATATTTAATATTTTATAAAAGTTTCTATATTATTTTTATTCTTTTATTTATTTGTTCTTTTAATGGGAAAACCTCCCCATTTTTTTTTAGTTATTACATTTTCATTGTAAAATTTGAGAAAATGCAAGTTATTTAGCAACTTATCAATACTTTTTAAAAATATTTTCTATTTGTTGTATCATATATTTTTTTTTTTTTTCTTATGTTAATTTTACAAGATATTCATTATTAATTTACCTGACACAGCTTTAAATTAAAAGATTGTTTGCTCTACTATTATCTTGAGAAAATAGATACATTTTTTAAAAAAATAAAAAAGCTATTTTCTAAATTGCTTTTACTAAACTGTATTGATATAACCAATATGAATTTTTATTTATCCATGCTATATTTGAGTATAAAAATTGAAAAATAAGAGTAATAATTTCAAGTAGTGTATGATTTAGTTTAAAATTCGTTCATTGTTTAATTTTTTTTTCCACGCAAGAAGATTTTGTAGATTTAAAAAAAAATTAAAAATAGATGTATTTATAAAAAAATATGGAATTTTGCATTGATGTGACATAGCATAGTAACAAATGTGAAAAGGCCACCAGAATATCATCATTTGTAATGCAATGATTATTAAGTTGGCCAAATTCCTGAGTAAAAATGTTTATATCCATGTCTCTCTTGCACATGTGGCCTAGTGGAGCTAACAGAAAAATTTGTTAATAATTTAATTTTTAAAAGTAAATTAAAATTGTATAAATGAACAAACAAGTTTTTATCTTTTTGTGGTAAAATAATTCAATTCAAAATTTTTTAATTGTGAATATTTTGTATTCGAAAAGTTTGAGGTGAGAAAATATTACATAGGTATTAATCAGACAAATGGCTAAATTTTTCGATGTGTTCACAATATAGTAAGGCAAAATAATTTCCTTATACTTATCCTGTAAAATTTCTAATTTTTATAAAATTTAATATTATTAGCATATTTTATTAATGAGAATTTAAATATTATACATTTGCACATAAATATTAATTTGTGAGTTTTATTTTAATAATCTTGCTTAAGTATTTTTGATAACAAAGTGAGGGAACTGTAAATTATTAAAATATATTTGGTATTGAATCGAATATTGTAATTAAAAATTAAAATAGTATATCATTTTTAAAATAAAATAAGGCATATTAGTAATATAGTATTGTTTTATGAAAAATTATATAAATGACTTTCTGTATTTAGCTGGTTGAAATTGAATTAATTGAAGGAAACTGGTTTATGACAAAAATTTTATAAATGAGTGCTATGCATTCTATCTCATGTCATTGGAATTTAAAGTAAGCAAAAAATGGGTTATTTAACAATTGGATTTAATTAGCAATGAAAGGCATCTGAGAAGTATTTAATTAAATATCTCTGAAGTTTTTATCCATTAAGTTTCATTTCTGTTGCATTAAATTTGCTGAATAATCATTATTTTAATTTCTGTATGATTCACATCCTAGTACATTAATTCAACTATTGAATAATGTAATTATATAATATAAATATGCAGAGAGAAATAATATATTAATTAGAATTATGATGATGTTATGATATTTAAATAAATACATTATAAAATGGTATTAAAAGTTGTGTCAAATTAAAGCTAAATTAATATATTAAAACTCAAATGAGTTTTATAAAATTCTCAATAATATGAATTTATCTTTTAAAAATTCAAAATTGTGAAAGATCTATTTTTTTTTTTTTTTTTTTGTATCTCTATTTTGTATCTCTTGCAGTTTCAATTGCCTAAATTGAGATAAAGTAACTAAAGGTCAGCATTAAACATCTGAGTAGTTTTTAAGTTAGAATATTAATTCATTATATATTATACTGAATTATGAATGAATGAGATTTTGTCCTAAGTTGAACAAGAACCTTAATTTTTTTTTTTTTTTTAATTTCAAAAGCATATGTAAAAAATAAATATATTATGAATAAATATCTGTGGGGTATAATGTCATTGAAGTCTGAAAAACTGCATAAGTATTTGCTTATTTACTAAATTATTTCCTATTTTCTTTATCTATGTATATATTTTTTTCATGTTTATAATGAAAAACCATGAAAAGTAATGAATTTTAAGCTTTTTTAAAAAAGACTAATTTGCAACAAAATAAAATTTAAATTACATCTATAGTACAAATTAAGAAAAATAGATTTAACATTTATACTTATTCATTGATGTTTAATTTGCTATTTAGATTTTTTTCACTATACATTTATCTATTATTTGATGTTGATTTATATCTGTAATATTTTCACATTTTAATCTAATAATATTAGTTAAAATAATTATTACTTATGAAAAAAATTTAAATGTGTATTAGTTGTTTGAAAGGTATGATTATTCTAATTGTATGCAGGTATGAAATAGATATTTGTATAATTACAATATCTTTCCCTAGAAATCTTTCTGAATTCTAGATGTGCAATCTTCATTAATTCTTCCTTAGCCAAACTAATTAAAATAAGTAAATAATAAAATATTAAGTCGTTTGTCAGTTTTAAAAAAATAATTAGTGGGCTTTTTATTTTTTATGATGAATTGTACTTTATGTTAAAATTTTTTGTCATCTATTGTAAAAAGACATTTTGTGTATTTGTCAAAATTTTAAAAGTTAAGAAATTTTTATTTGAAAAATATTTGAGCTGTCAAAGTTATCCACTAGATGAAATTTCAAAATAATCTTGCCTAATCATTGCCACTGTCTTTTTCTTTAAGATAAAAAAAAAAAAAAAAAAAAAAAAAAAAAATTAACTGTATGTGATAAAGGATCATACTTGTTATCAGCAAAGGAGTTTGCTTCACATCTTATTTTTTTGTTATTTAAAATGTTTGTAATATGGTCAGGGTTTTTTAAATGTAGGTGGCAGTATTATATGTTTACTTTGCTGGTTTTTTTTAACGAAACATCAGGATATTTTTTGAAGTTTTTACAATTTGATTGTTTCATGTTAATGTATATTTTTTTAAATAATTGGCTTTTAAAATTTAGTATTAGGTAAAATAAATTTTCTTTATTTTTAAAATTTATTTATATTAAAATCCACTTCCATTTTGGAAGAATATTTTTAAGAAATTTCTTAAACAGTTTATATTTTTAAAATGTTAATTTTTAGTTTCTTGAATTGTTATAAAAATATTAGATTGCAGAAATTATATCCATTTTTATTAAGATGCCAAGTTTAGTAAAATATTGTAAGCATATAGGTTATGTTTTTAAATAGTATATCTAAGTCTTTATTTCAAGAATTGATTAATTAAATGTTTTCTGTTAAGTAAAAACAGTTTTTACATTAACATTCATTTTATAGTTATTATTATGTTTGTGAAAGATGTCTAAGTATTAAAAATTATTAAAATATTTGGTTGTAATAAAAAAAATAAACTCTTTTTCAGACAATAAATGGCAAGTGTTCTTTATAGTTTACAAACAAGTGTTCCAAGGAATTTATTTCGATGCCTCAAACAGTCTTCTGATATTTCATGTTTTGACAAATCAAAATGGCGGACAGTTACCAGTCTTTCTTTCAACAGTGGCTTTGTGGATGACCCATGTATTACGCAAGTTGCCAAACCTTCTAAAATCAGTAGGACTCCATCTCTATTATCCTTAAAACAAAAGGAAAAAGGAGACTGGCGGAAACTTAACATTAGAAGAAAAACAAGCATGTAATAATACCTACCTATTCATAATTTATTTGTGTGTGCCCTGAATTTCATTACAATGCATTCTTAAGTTTCCTTTGTTCTAATTTTTTTTCATTTTTCTTTTTCAGTGATGCTGTCATAGATTTTAAAATTTCTTTCTTTAAACTTTCTTTTTATATTTTTATAGTTTTAATTTTATTTTGTCTTACTTTGTTTGCTTTTCAGAGGCATGGCCTGGTGTCTCGAGTTACATAGTCATTCAATGCCATGCTGAAAGGTAATCATGGTAGGCTTGTTAGCCCCAGACAGATATCCAGTTTTTATTTTAATTTAATTTTGCATTTTAGTCGATGATTTTATGAATTTATTCTTGCAGATTTCTTATAGCTAAAAACTAAGTTCTTTTTGGCTCTTGGAATTTCTAGTATGATTGTGTGAGTACTATTTACTAATATGTTCTCATGAAGAATATGAATAAAAATGCAAATTAAATTAAATTAAAAAGAAACAAAGTAATTTTCAGAATTTTATATGGAGATCCAATGTTGAAGTTAACTTGATTTGGGGGTTGTGTTTTATTATGTAAAATCTTTCAGTCTGGTGAAAGTTTTTCACTTTTCAATGTCAATTATGAATTTTTATTGAATTTAATTTTGTATTTTTCTAATTATTAGAGTAGTCCTGAAATTATGTTTGTGCCTTGTCTTCAAAATATCAATATTGAAGTTTTTAAAATGTAATCTATGATAAATGCATTTATATTTTTTTAAAAGGAGTGGCTAAATTATTCAAAATAGGATTTGTATATTTTGTTTAAAGAATTCATAATACTGACTATTTTTATTTGATAATTTTATAAATAATATAAAATGATTTATAGATTTTAAAAATTTTATTTCAGTGTATCATTTGAGTTTTAATAATCCCCTTTGTTACGTTGATGAGCCTGCTGATGAATGGAAACTTATTCTAGCAGGAACTTTTACTGCAATGGGTTTAATGACTTTAGGAATGTATGTATGGCTGTCACAATCAGGTGTGTATTTTAGTGAAAATCTTGGCCGTTTAAAGATAAGTTTTTGTTAAACATTTTCTGTTGCTGTCTTTTATATTTATAAATTGATTATTCTGATTACTGATTTTTATAAAATGTTCTTCATTCTATATAACAACGTTAAATCTTGAATTGCAGCAAAATGAATTGTGTACAATTGCAATTTGGTAGTGATATTAAGTTGTTTATAATGCTCTAAAAGTTTTCATGTTGCTGATCTGACATTCATCTATCTTAATTTTAAACAAATTAAGGTTTACATATAACATGAATAATAACAATGTTATAATTGCATGTAATTTTTTTAAATTTCAGTAAAGAATTTGTTCCTATAAAAAATATCAATTTGTCTCGTATGATTCATATGCACTGTTGCTATTTAAATATGGTTAAATTAATTAGAAAAAATTACTTGAATTAAATTACAATTAGATACTTCAAAATTTATATTTCTGAAAATATTTACAATTATTTAAGTGAAAAATATTTTTATAATGGCTATTAATTGTATAATATATTTTATCCATTAAATAACAAGCAATTTATTCTATGTTCATGACTATATCCATTAATTAGTCGTGCTGTTAATTGGTTAATCTTTCCTGTTTTACAAAATTTATGCAAATATTTTTTATATCATGTGCTTAACAAATCAAATATAAAAATATATAAAATATATATATATATATTATTATTTCCTTTTTTTTTTTTTAATTTGATGCTGTTTATTATTTCTGCTGTACGTCTATGTTTATTTCTTTTGATACTATAAGTATAGACTATGAATTGCATGGAATATTAAACATGCTGTTTAATGGTGAAAACAAACAAATCGATTGGTTGAATTGTTTGGGTACTGGTTAAATATACATGGTGTACAGTTGCCTTGAAAGAAAAACATATAATTGCTAGTGTAGATTTTTTGCTAGTTTTGATGTCATCTAATTTAAAATTATCTTTTAATCTATCCAACTTGGTCTTTTGCCAATTTTTCATCTGTTCATTGGCAAGATTGTACATTCATTTTTAAAAATTTGATGCTGTGAAAAATGTTATTTTTGCAAGACATTTATGTTTATTCTTTAGTACTGTTATTAAATATATAATAGGGTGTTCTTAGCATAGGTTTCAAGTTGTGTATGGCTTTTTCAGGCAAGTAGGAGTCTTATAAAAATCAAATGTCTGTTGGAAATGCGGTTATCTTAATCTAATCAGTGTTCAAAAGTAATTTTATTTCTTCTTAGAAAAGTTGCCTATCTTAGGTGCCAAAAGTTCAGCTAAAATGAACTAATATTTATTTATTAAAAAAAGCTTTCAACGATAAGTACCAAAAATTGAGAATAGTAAGTACTCTTGCAGTTGCTATTGCACTTCAGAACCTATTTCGAAAATTCTATAGTTAAATTCTGCATTTAGGGTTATTCAAAATATAGAGAGGGATGAATAACCATACTTGTTGTATTAGTATTTTATAATACAAATGCTATATATTTAACATTAATATTAATTTTTTCTTTTTTTCAGAGCAAACTGAAGTTATTGGCCCATTAAGTAAAAAAATAAAAAATTTAGAAATTAGTTCTTTTGAAGAAAACAGCTTAGTCAAGATGTCATAAGACTGCAGATGTACAGATTCTGTTTAAAACAGATATAGTATTGTTTGTTTTATTTGTTAATATGCACCGTTTATCATTATTGCCAATAAAATTTTATTTTAGCGTTTTTTTATTTATGTTTTCTCATTTTCTATACTTATGGTCTATTTCATAAAATGTAATTATAAAGGAATAACTTTTTCATAATATATTTATCAATTATACATGCCAATCCTTCTGATTTTAAGAAGTCAAGACAAAAAGTATCCCAATTGTAAAACTTCTATTCCTTATTTTAAAGTCATATAAGTGATTCGTCTATATTATCCTATTCATAAATTTCTAAATGCAACTAGCTTCAATTTTTATTAGAATTAAACTGAAAAGTCTTATCTATTTTTTAACTTAAGTATTCATAATTTCATTTTTAATATTTGTATGCGAGAATGTTATAAGAAACAATCAGTTTATACAAGTCCATATTCATTTGATTTCACTATTTATATAGGATATAAAAACTCTCTTAAGGGGAAAAAAAATAAGGCTTTTTAAATATTATGTTTTATTTTTATTTGGTATGTAGCCATAAGTACTAAAAGTAAGGGTTTTTTTATAATTATTTAAGAATGATCTGCTTTTCATCAGCATTTTTATCACACCACTCATTTTCATTAAATTAAAAAATTCTTAAGTTTTAAAAAAGTCTAAGGATTTAATAGTCATTTGCTTAAATAAACTTGTATATAATGAGTTGGCAATATTAGAAATTTGGTGTATTGAATACTACTACAGAATAAACCTGGTTGCTGGAATCACTTAGCTGTTGGATCATGTATAGTAGCCACTGTAATGTGCACATACATGTCTTGGTAATTGAGACCATCATGCCATGTGCAATTGTTTCTTATTCTATTTAAGTTTATTTTCCTTGCACTGAATGCAATGTCATATTTTCTTTTGCACTTCTCTTGAAAACTATATTGCTGAGGTAAGATTCGAAGGCAACTTTATGCACTCTCAGTGAGGATTTCACTCTACAGTTTATGCAGTATTGTTTGAGCACACTGTATGTGCTTATAGTTTGTTTTCAAATTCCTTTTATTTTTACCCATTATTTTGACAACATGAACGTAAATAAATTCAATTCATTTTAAAATATTTTGATATATAAAAAATTAAAATCTTCCATTTATTATGAAATTTTATTTTAGTATAAAGTTAACGTATTTTTAGAAAGATTTTCATAAACTATATTTACATCGAAAATAAACTTGATTATTGCTATCATACATTATGCTTGCATTACACTGATTCTTTTGAGAAAGAAAAATATTTTCATCTTGATTTTTTATTTCCATTTAATCCCATGCTTATCTAAGATATATAATGTTGGTATTTACCCTTTGCACTAAAAATTTTTTTTCATTCGTATTACCAGCAGCTCAAAGCGATTTTGGTGAAAAGATCATATTCATATATAAGTTTAATATATGCATTATTTATATTGTTATTTGCTTTGTCTCCGTAGGGAGCCCTCGAGCTTGAAGACAAATTTTAAATGGCTCCACTCGGAGCCGTCGAGTGCAAGGGTTAAAACTGTTACTGGCAATATTAAGAAATCAAACAAAGTATCCACCAGTAAATGATTAAATAATAGAATTTCTATTGCCTTGCTTGATGAAACTGTATAGATAATAGTTAAAATTTTTGTGTAGACAGTTCACACAACAGTAGCTTATTTTTAAAAAAAAAAAAATTTAGAAATTATTTGTTTATGTTCATATCGAAACATAATGCTCTTTGGAAATAATTTTAATTGTTGGACTCTTGATGACTCAAATATTATTGATTTTTAATAGCATAATAAATTTCTTAAAAGTAGAATTTTTCAATATTAAAGTTTTCACTCATAATTTTTATAAATGTATCTTGTTTATATTTTTATGTGTTCATTTAACCACATTAGGACAAAGTAATTGCCTAGATTACTGGCAATTTTCGATTGATTATATAAAAAAAAAAATCTACACTTCCTATGTTACATAAAAATTGTAAGATGTATTTGCTTTTATTGTATCTATGAAAATGGAATGTATGACAGACAATATTTTTGTAAGCTAACGAGATTTATGTTAATTGAAGATAAATTTTATTTGGATAGTAACAAATTTAAATCGGGTATTTTGATGCAGAATACAGGCTGGTGATTTTAACAAGTCATGGTTCCAAATATACAATGAGGTTGAAATGAAAAGACAGTGAATGCCATATTGTGCTTTAATATTTACAGCTATTATTTAACTTTGTATTTAATTAAATTAAAAATGTATGTTATATAAAATAGTATAATAATAGTTTGTCATTTGTTTGTGGTTTTCACAGGGTCTGCATCTTTAATCTAGATGAAGCATTTTCTTAAAATTTTGGATTTGTTATTTCTATTTGCATTTCAATTAGAATTACAAGCAGATTTCACCAATTGCTTTCCTCATAACATTTTGAATATAACAAGAACGGCATACTTTTTTTTTTTTTTTAAAAACAATATATTCGATAAGTGATGGTTTGTTTCTTTCCTGTAATTTAAAAACACAATTTCTTGCCATTTGTAAAACTATTTTTAGCTAATTGATGACAGCAATTTAAAAAAATATGATCCAAAGTTTTGCAAATGACAAAAGTCAGAAGCAAGAGTTTTTAAAATGAAAAGTGAAGCTGTTATCTGTCAAATATGTATAAAAATAGGTATGGAGTTTGCGTTATATTTAAAAATATCAGAAAACAGTCGGAGAAATCCACTTGAAATGAAAATGGCAAATCTGAAATTAAAAAAAAAAGTTAGATCAAGAATGTAGGCTGCACACATTTAAAAGATAATTATGTATTTATTTGTCGAAAAGTAAATATTACATCAATAAGTCTTAGTTTCAACAATTCGAATTTTGTGTTAAGCAAGTGAAAACAGATAAGTCAAATGATTTCTATTTAACTATTTTTTATTAATATTCATATAATAATGATTGTCCTCCAAAATGAAAATTTTAATGGTGCTTCACAATCATTTCTGCATTTATACCTGAAATTTTTGGTTCACCTGAAATTTTTGGTTCAAAAATTTATATCGATCCAAACAGACTTGCACTTTTATCTAGCAATAGCCTTAGCTACCTTGTTAAAAGCAATTTTAAAATGAAATGTTTTTAGCTCTCTAATGAAATAAATGTATTATGACACGATAAGTAATAAAACAAGAAATTACAATAAATGTTTTCATTGCTATTGAGATATTAAAATTAAATTGAGATTTAATGAATTAAATTGATATATTAAAATTATTAGTTATTAATTAAATATTTATATGGTATTGAGAAATTATTAAAATTAAGACCTTGCTTTCAGTTGAGTGGGTTACTGACAAATATTTTTTATCTCTTAGTTTGCAATAAATTAGAAAATATTTTAAACACAGTGATATTTTGATTTGTATATCAATATTTGAGCACGATAAATAAAGTAGTCTATGTGGTAACTGGATTTTGTTTGTCAGACTTCAGGTTTTCACTTTCGTAAACTATAATTTGGTGACTTAAATGAACAATAGTTAATAATTATAAAATATATATATATATATTTAGTTATTTGTTTTACGTAATTTATTTTTCCTTATCAATAACAAAATTTATTTTCAACTTACAATTTTTTTCTAAGGAGTATTCACATCAACATATGTCATTAATGTTTTTAAACTTTATCATAACGTGCAAAGTTGATATAATTTCAATTCTATGGATTTATTTTAAAAACGCTGCAAGTTTAAATTCATTAGATTTAACTGTGATTATGCAACTTCTGGGCTGATTTTCTTTTAAGGCGATAACTAGTCAAAACGAATTTTTCTTTTTGAAATAGCGAGTAATGTCAGGACCTCTTATCCAAGTCTGATGCTACAACAAGAATTTTTTTTTTCAGATTTGAAATACCAAGGTAAAACGCTTGATGGCAGCAAAGTTTCACTTGAACGGCACCAGAAAAGGGATCGACCACTATATGGCGGAGTTCACGTGGTGAAGGTTATACGTAAAAGTGTTCCAAAACTTTTTATAGGATATGACAGATAAATGTATATAAACCTCAGTGGTCCATTCATCATACTTTCAGGCCAGGAGAACAGCTTTGAATTGTTCCATTTTAGCAATTTGTAATCCAGTATTATCATCATCAATAGCACAACAGACTAGAGTGGGCCAAGGATTTAATTTGAAGAGATTTCCATGCATTCCTCTGGGTGACAACATATTTCTAATTCTTAACCTTCAGTACAGCAAAATCTTTTCAACTGCGTCTATCCATCGCGACTTAATCGTCCTCCTCCTCCCTGTGGCTTTGCCAAAACGAGCCTCCTTACAGGGTTTAAATCATTCATTTTAAATACATGAGCAGCTCTGTTTACTTTATTGATTTTAATAAATTTTATAATATATGGGTCTTCATGGCATTTATAAGTTTCTGCGTTGTACCGTCTTATCCAACAATCCCTTTCCCCAACACCTCCAAGAATATCCCTTAAAATCTTCTGCGCAAATATACCCAAATGGGCCTCATCAGATCTGGCCAAAGTCCATGTTTCAGAGCCATAGACCCAAATAGGTCTAATAAGGGTTTTATACAACAAGAATTTTTTTTTCTGCTGATGAACTGTTGTAATTTGTTAGAAAACTATTATTTTTTCCCCGTTTTTGTCCAAATTCTGCTTCATAAAATAGAGCTTCTATCGTGCTAGGTTGAGCTTCAGTTAGAAATTCCTCGTATTTTCGAGCGAAGTCGGAGACAAAAAAAAAAAAAAAATATCTTGGGAGCTCGAAAAAAAAAAAACTTGTTCCACAAGCGAAAAATTTTGTTTGGTATAGGAATTGTATATGTTGCTGTTGCTTTATAACTAGCTTATTTCAAAACCAGTCAACACCACATGCTATTCTATTTATTTGTAGAAACAAAGCATTATCTGAAGGAGGACTAAATAATGTCACATTTCGCATTAATAGCTCTAATAATCCACTCATTTTAAATTTGCCGACATATGACTACAGAAATCCAAAATCTAGGAAAACGTCCTTGTGACATTAATGTCGTTATTTCTTTTCCCGTTGCGAAAAGAATTAACTTTGACCCAAGATAAATACCAAAATTCATTCTAATAAATTCGTTTTATTTTTCTTTCTTCGTAATTTTCTTTTAATATTTTTGCTCCACTCGTAAAGTCAACAAAAGAATTTACAAATAACAGATGGCGCGCTACGCTATCGATCGCTGTTTCCAAATTCGTAACCCCGCCTATTTTTTGACTAGACCTTAAGAGCAAAAGTACTTCCAGAGGAACTGTCAATCCAAACGCTGCTTTGGCCATCGTAAACTATACAACCCTGTATACGTCAGTGTCTTATTTTAATGGAAAAAGGGAACTCAGCCAAGCTCGTTGCTCATCTGGTAGTCCTCAACTATTTGTTGTTCAATCGAACTCATTGTAAAACACACGACGAACAGAGCAATAAAATTGCAAATGAACGATGAACAGTAAATGCAATGTCATATTTAGCTCAAAACGCGAATATCGCCAAATATAGTACACTAATTTTTCATTCCATGATGTCACCGAAATGCTGCAATTTGATTGGAGGCTCTCGCTCCTCTGGGAGTACTTTGCTCTAAGGTCTAGTTATTTTTTGTCGTCGAGTTTTCTTGAACCACGTATTCGGCTTCTCTACCGATCAGTTGATCTCATTACGCTTGACCGAGTCCGGCGGGACTCTCACTGACTTAACTTCTGGTATTTTACGAAGCGTTGGCAGCGCAGCTGCCATTTGCTCCTATCTGGGGTGGATGGCTTGGAGATGAGGAACAGTGAAAGGGAAGTAATTTGCCCATGAGAAAATTTTAAAAATGAATAGAATAATATAAAACTGAATAGAAAATTGAATAAACAAAATGTTAGTGTAATAATAAGAATAAAATTTAAAGTGAGAGAATAAAAAGAGACATGGTAAATAAGAATTAAGAAAATTTTTTATGTATATAATTTTTTTTTTTTTTTTTTTTTTTTTTTTGTCACTGACTTAAGGCTCGTGCGAGAAGATTTAAGCGTGAAGCCTGACCAATCACTAGCCTCGCCGCGTCTGCCTGAAACCGGTTTGAAATGCACCGCTGAATGAAGCGGGAACTTCACTAGGCGTAATGTTATTTCTGACGTTTCGCTGTGAAGAGGTCGAGAAAACTTTCTTGCCTGCCGCATCATCGCCTTTCGCCTTTGGTGGAAGGAGCCTTTAGTCCCTCTTTCTTTTAACCCCTTTTCCTACCTATCTGAGTTCTGGGAAAGGCTAGAGTAATCTAGTCCCCCAAGTTCTTAACAATAAAGTGCAATCATCACTTAAGTTTTATCTTTTAAATTTAAACTCTTTTTATTCCAAGTATTTTAATATTAAAATTCTTCAGCTATGGCTCAAATTAAATTATTTCTTTAACACTAACAATAATAATTACTACACATTTTATCTTCTATGCAATAACCTTTTATGTAATTCTAAATTAATTAATTAAGCAATAGAGAAACCTTATCACTAGAGGCCAGATTTAGTTGAAAAAGAGGCCTGAGGCTATTTCAATTTCTGAGGCCCTTTCACCACCCATTGTTAAGTTTGTAAATTACACGAGAGATAGAAAATACATCCTTACTGTGATATATATATCAATATGTTAAATTAAACATGTTGTGATGGGTACTAATTTTTTTATATGAAATGTGGCACGGATACAAATTAAAAAAATGTCGAGAACACTTATTTGGACATTTATTCTCAGCACCCTATATAGTTTTTTATTGTAACAATAACTAATACGAAAATAAAATAGGCAATAAAAATTATCCTATTTTCTATCAAATTATCAAATTAAATATATTCAATACATTGAGGGATCAAAGCAAATTCAATTCAGATAAATTTATTTCATAATAATTCGCTTTAAATTTGAATTAATAATTTAAGTATTAATTATTATTATTATTTAAGAATTATATAATTTAAGTATGAATTATTAGAGTATTTCTCCTTTTCGATTCAGTGTTTTAATGTTTACTGTTTTTAGAATAGTGCAATTCTAATTTTGCTAACAATTTGAATGTAGGCCCCTTTTGATCTTGAGGCCCTAGGCTGAAGCCTAGTTAGCGGAAAATCCGGCCGGGAAGGAGGATTAAATAATGTCACATTTCCGTATTATCACGAGGAGAAATCAGAAGCAAAGTTCTGCTTCAACAGATTTTAATGAACGGTCGAACCAGGTCCGAAAGAAAGTTAAATTTTCATTTATGTGTGCATTTCAGGGAGTTTACCGTGTTAGGTGCTATATCGAAACATTGGCTTGTTTCAAAGTTCTTAACCAAAAAGGGTGACTAACTTTTTATCAACTTTCGTGGAGGTCGTCCATTGAGAAAAATTCCCAGTAGCACCTCTGAAAAGCAATATCCCATGCATTTCATTTAACTGCTTTTATTTTTAGGAACATGGGGCCTGATTGGCTAGCGCTCAGTACCACAGGTTTCGTCCCGAGTCCCAGCGGTGCCATGGGTGTTTGTAGTGGTTCGAATCCACTTTTAAACCGTGGGTCCGGGTCTAATTATGATCGTAGAGCGTTGCGGGGCATTGTTACTCTCGCGTCCGTGGTTATCTTTCAAGTTACACGCGCCCCCTTAGTAATGCAAAAGTGAGTAATGTCTGTGCAGCTTGCCTTAAGGCGTCAAAAAAACAGTTGTCTAAGTTTTTGCCAGCTGCATTAGAACAACAACAAAAATATTTAGGAACATCAGATCAATTTATGTGGTTTGATACTCCTAAATTCCAATCTTTTTGGTATAACAGGGTCTTCAGGTTCGAATCCTGGTATATTGAAAATATTAGTTATTAACTACAGTAAATTTTGGCCATTGCCGAAGAAAATTAAAAATTATGTATAGTATGTGGAGTCTCTTATAGTCCTTAAAATATAATTGTACTGTTTCATGTGTTGACAATTATATATATATATATATATATTGTTTATCTCACTTGATAGATACAGGCAGCATCTAGACCACGTCCAAGAACCTGTGGTCTCATGGAAGGAGGGTATGGGGCAGCCTTTGTTGCGATGGAGCACCCGCAGAATGGAAGTCTGACCTGACGCTGAAGAAGGGAGGGCAGTGCTTTTCGAAAGACTTTTTAGAGGGAAATAACCACATTTGCGAATTCTATAAGAGAAAACCCGGATAATTCTCTCCCATAATTGCGTTACTTTTTCCTCGTAAACTAGATATTACTAAAAAAAATTTTCAACTGCCTAAAGAGAAATAGGAAATTAACTTTCAACATAAAAAAAAAAATTTCGGTTATTCCGACTCAGGAGGCAAGATGCTAAACATCCCAAACGTCATCAAGCCTTGCTTTTGAAACAGTACTACAACAATGCGGCCAGCGGGTGGAACCTCCTGGGGCCTGATTGGGTAGCGCTCGGTATCACAGGTTTCGGGTTCGAGTCCCGGCGGTGCCATGGATGTTTGCAGTGGTTCGAATCCACTTTGCCGCCGTAGGTCCCGGTCTTCTATGACTGTTGAGCGCTGGACGTAGAGTTGACAACCCTACCCAGTAAAAATAAAAACATCTAGCGTCTCGAAATCTACCAGCAGGTAGACGGCCTTTGCCCACACCGGGCAGTTGCGTCGATGATGGTGGAACCTCCGCCCTAATTTTCAACCAGCGGCGCACCATTGCACTGAACCACGAATCGGGTATTAACAATTATCAATACAATGAGCGATAATACTTTCATCTACATTGCTACTCAATGAAAACTATCAGAAGAAAACTCAAAAGGCAATGTTTGATTTTTAAAAACATTACGAATATTTTATTTTTAGAAAGTAATGTGAGAAATGTAATGAAGGTGCTGCTCTCTTACACTCTTTCAGATCTACTATTTACATTAAGCCTGAGAGGACTTCTCCAATGCTCTGTTTTATTTGGATCTCATCTTGGGCCTCAATAATACCTCCTTGAAAAGCCAGGCCGGATTTTCCTACAGGGTAACCAGGCTCACAGCCTATGGCATCAAGAGATCAAGAGGGGCCTACATTCAAATTGTTAACAGCAAAATTAGAATTACACTATTCCAAAACAGTAAACAATTAAATCGAAAATACGTAGAATTTCTACACATATTACAAATAATATACTACAAGTTTAGAAAGAAATTTTTCTAATCTACTATTTCTGTTTTAAATGTATACTCTGGATCAAATCAGTTCTTAAATAAAAATAACTACTAACATAAAATTTAATATGATACGAATTTGATATTTTTACTTTTTTAATGCGATCTGGATTTTGTTTGAATAAAGTTCCATGTTTTTGGTTTAGTTTAAACTACTTAAATATTCATACTTAAACTTTTAAATGCGAATTATTATGAAATAAATTTATCTGAATTGAATTTGTTTTAATCTTCAATGTATTGAATATATTTCATTTAATTTGATAGAAAAATATGATAATTTTTATTGCATATTTTATTTTCGTAGTCAAAGATTTATTTATTATTTGAATTTTGGTTTCTTTGTAAATGCTTGTGTGCTATGTTTGGATGAGTTATTGTTACAAGTACTATATGTGTAGTGCTGAGAATAAATGCGTCCAAAATAAGTGTTCTCGCCTCTAATTTATTATCCGTGCCAGCATTTTATAAAGATTAGTACCCATCAAACATGTTTCATGTAATTATTCATTTACGTAAAGCGGAATAGCCTAGGCCCTCTTTCATCTAAATTCGGCCCGACGCCTAGTAATCACATTCTTCGAGTGAATTGAATCTAGAAACTGATTTAGAACAATAATCGGGAGTTCGGTTACTGATTGTGCATTTAGTTTTCAGGTAACATTTTAAATTTTGTTGTGAAGATTCGTACTTTTTAGTCTTGTTATGTGTGAACCTGATGTCCTTTGGTTAGGTTCGTTGCGCAATCCAAAAGTGCAGCAAATAAAGCTCCATTCCAAATTTGCAAATTTTGGCGGGAAAATGGTAGTTTGCTGCCTTCTTAACTCTTAGAAATGATTCATGAATAACGTTAATCCTCAGGAATTTTCTGGAGAATTTGGCGTGAAGTGTTTTGTAGGTAGGGCGGTTTGAGTCGCTTTTCACGTCTTGGCTCGATTTAAACATTGGTATATCCAATGGCTATACTGTAATGTCATTGATCACTCCTGTCATATTTATCACTTCTTTTGGCATTCTCCCCCATGCCTATTGAGCTGTATAGTGCTTCATTGTACTTTGAAATTCTAGGCATAAATGAAGTATTCTGAACCTTGATATATTCTCATTATTGAATGTGATAGCGTCATTCTTGTAAAATTTAGAATACTTCATTTATGCTTAATATAGATAGTTGTCTTAGATGCCGTAAAGACAAGTGCTGTACCAACGTTATTCACTTGGCACCACCAGAGGTGCATGTAGCTTGAAGATACAACAAGCTACGGACGCGGATTGAACACTTCACCCCCGCAACGCCTCTACGATCCTGTCTTCAGACCGGGACCTACGGTTTAAAGTGGATCCCGAAACACCAAGAACATCCATGGCACCGCCGGGGATTCCAACCCCAAACCTGTGGTACTACAGAGCGCCAGCCACTGGCCATTCAGGAACCGTAAAAAATTATTAATATCCCAAGCTATTGCTTTCTATAATGAAACTTCTTATATAATTTGTTGCGAATTTCTTTATAATTATTCGTTTCATGTAGCAAATTTTTTCCACATCTTTATCCTTTTGAGATCCTTACTAATACGATGTCTTCCAAGCAACTACAAAATGAATCGATATCTTATGCAAACAAGCTGTTACCTTGCTTGCATTATCACTTCTCAATATCTTGTTAAATACACTTTTCATTTTATGGGGCGTGTTA
>BPLR01016183.1:0-29121 GCA_021605095.1 Caerostris extrusa | reverse complement strand
CTATCCCGAATATTTTATACTCGTGTATTCAAAGTGTGCAGTTGTATTTTTACGAGCCTATCCGGAAAAATCACTCCCGGATCATGACATGTATCGATGCTCTTCGAGCACCCAAAACCGGAAAAAGGGGGTCTTCCTTTTTCGAATTTTTATACTCTCCCGACTGAGTAATGCTGAAAATAGCGACACGTAAAGCTAGTGGTAATGACAAAGAAACTCGGCAACCTCACCAAATTCGTCAGTGTTAAGGCACGGAAAATTTCTTCTCTTGATAAATTTGCACACGAGGTGGATGGGTAAAAAAAAAAAAAAAAAAGGATGAGTAAGCTAGAAGGAGGCTCTTGGGGTAAGGGGGATTCTGGAAAAAAAAAGAATGCTTTGAAAATGTCCTTTCCTTACTTTTTGCTACCTCCAATCCCAAGGAATTCCGAACCAGAAAATTGAGGCCATTGCACCACTGCAAGTGTAATCGGCAACTCAGGTACTCCACGTCAGTCTGTATTGTGGAGGTTTTTTTTCGTCATAGTTTTTGCTTGATGATATAAATCAGAGAAATGGTCATAGGTGTGATACATTTTTTTTTTGTCTCTGGTCTATATTTCTCTAACTGTCATACGGAACATGTTATTGGTGTTCATATGTTTATATTCGTCTTTGTTGATATCTGGTTAAATTATTTATTGCAAAGTACAATCTATGGATTTGAATTTTTAATTACGATATAATTGAAGTTTTGCTTAGGATATTGATTTGAGATCTAGGTATTGCCTACTAACTATATTAAATCCTATGATCTAATCTTCAATTAATATCGTTATTTTAATTTACAACTCAGGTACTCCACGTCACGCTGTATCGTGGACGTTTTTTTCGTCATAGTTTTTGCTTGATGATATAAATCGAAATGGTCCAAGACAGAGAGTTGCACGGTTAACTTACTTAACTTAAATAACTTATTTAATGTTACTTATTACATATTACATTTAGTAAGTTGCATATTACATATATGCAACTTAATATGTAAACTTATTAAATTATTTTTAAAATATTATTTATTTAGTAAGTTTTTGTTATTTACATGTAAGTTACATGTAAATAACAAGCAGTTATGTAAATAACATGAAAGTTAACAAGTAACATGCAAGTAACATTAAGTAGCATGTAAGTAACATTAAGTAACATGGAAGTTAGCATTATTAAGTTATATCTTGCAATCAAGATTTTCTAAAGCTATACTATGCTATTTTATAATAATTATAATTCAAATAAATAATTTGAAAGAATATTTTTAAATAATTTAATATGTTTAATATATAAAATATATATAATTTATATATGTTTAATATTAGTAAATGTATGCAATAATCATTCGATCCATGGAACTTGACAGGTGGTTAATGATTTATCCTAATATGTCAACATTACTGGTCAACACTATTGAAACTTTTAGATAAATAAGAAAACTCCCATTTAGAGCGCCGAATAGCATTGAAACATAGAATTTCATACTAACTAACTCACTCCCCAGCATTATATTCCATGTGTACCATGACCGTCTGTCTACTGGAAGATACCAAAACAAGAGTTGTTTTTCTTTTTTTTTATGGTGCAGGGTTGTCAGGAGTACAGTCAACACATTACAATAATATTACGGTGATGACATGGATGTTTGTAGTAGTTCAGGAATTCACTTTAAGCTGTAAGTTCCGGTTTCATAACACTGTAAGAGTGTCACGGAGCCCAGTTAGACTTCTCTCACCCACATAGTTCCAAAACCGTATAGGGGCAACTAAGCTGTAGACACAGAGATGGGGTGTAGTAAAAATAGTAGTCACATTAGATTGGGACCTACGGTTAAAAACGGTTTCCGATCCTTGGGACCTCAGGAACTCGGACCTGTAATTTGTGGCACCAAGGGCCAGTCACTCAGACATCAGCCCCCATAATTTTATACTAAGTGAAGCATTAGATCTGCTAAATCAATTTAATATTAACGGTGTAAAAGAGAATGGAATAAAGAGAAAACATTAACAAAGAATATACATATGTATATATATATATATATATATAAAAAGTATTATAGAAAGCTTCTAACATGTGCTAGCGCTTTTCGTAAGTCTTTGCATCTGTGTTATAGATAATTATGATACATATATAATGTTTTTAATGCTGGTTCACGTGATTTACCGATGTGGAAATAAAGGAAACATTCTTACCTCCATCACACAAAAAAAAAATTGTTTCATATTGGAAATATATAATTTATTTTATTAATTATAAAAATCTTAATAATAAAGATGAAGATTTCAAACATATTTTATTGCTACAATACAATTATTAAATTTGATTTAAAACAAATATGGCTGAAAGAATTTTAAAAATATTGAAAATAACTATAAAGGCTCCTTCTCACCGAAGCGAGAGACGATGATTCAAGAGGCAAGCGAGAAAATTTTTCGACCCCTTCACAGCGAAACGCCAGAAATAGCATTACGCCTAGTGAAGTTCCGCTTCGAGTTGAAAGTTGGTCAACTCGAAGCGGCGGATTTCAAACCGGTTTCAGGCGAACGTGGTGAGGCTAGTGATTCTTCAAATCTTGTAGCTCACATCTTCTCACCTCGGTGGGCACGAGCCTTAAGAGAAACCATGCTAGACAAAAAAATTTCGAAATGAAATTCTACTAAATATTCTATTATCTTTAAATAATTACATTTTCATACTTAAATTAAAACGTTCTCTTATGAATTATTCATATCTATATGTATTTTTATATTGGAACTAATGATAGTAAAACAGTTGCATGATTTAATATATAATAAAGAGTTGTTTTCTTTTATGTACTCAGTATCACGTACAAAATATCGTGAAGATTTCCATATACTATATATGTATAACTTAACAATCATTTATTTTTAAAAGCTACATTTAACAATACTACATTAACTACAATTTAAAATAGTGATTTTTAACAATATATTTTTTGATATTACCTAATATAAGGTGGGGGACTTGAGAAGCCTAATGGAGAAAGGTTTTGATCACAAAGAAAGTAACACACAGCAAACAACAAACACATCTCACAATAAAGCAAACAAGATTAAACTAAAAGCTTCCGTGTTTATACCACAGGGGGCACAATAAATCCAAAAACTGGAAGATTCTTTTATTGGGTTCAAGGAAGTGATAGATATATGAGACGCCAGAAATGACAATAATTTAAAATAAGTTTCAAAATGAGTTGGAGAAATGAGGGTACAATATACCAGGTCATATGAGTGCAATCTGGATAAAGTTGAATCTGCTAAATATTTCTCTAATATAAAAAAAAATATTTAAAGTCAATTCCTACTTTTCTTTCATTAACAATATTGCTGAAAAGTCATTTACAAATAAAGTTGAAATTTTCCTCTTACTTCTGGCGCCATCTATTATTGGATACATGCAACTTAAATGTAAAAAAAAAAATTGATTAAATTTAATTAATGAATTAATATTTGAAAAAACATCAAGTGTCATCCACTGCAAGTCCAAAAAAATTGATTTGAACTTGAGTGGATGAATAAAAAAAATATTTAATTAACGATTGAAAATTTGAACAAGATATATTTAGGGAGAATGCGAACCAATAGAAGGAATTAAAAAGGACTTTATGGTTTCATCAATGTTTCAATTATGTATATATTAGGTAATTTTGATAATAAATCTAATAAGGAATTAGAACATATATTTAATATACTTTATTTACACTACAGATATTATAACTTTATATGTGTATGTCTATAGATTAATAGAAATATATGGAATAATACGTCATAAATCTTGAAAAAATATGCCATAAGCCCTAAAATAGAATTATATAGCATAATTTATTATCGAATTTAAATTAAAAATAAATCTCGCCTCAAAAGGAATTGAAAGTAATTTTGATTTATGGAGTTACTATATATGAAAAGAATCTATGGAGTTACAAATATCCAGGAATTTCTTCTCTATGAAGATAAAAGCATATAATTTATCGTGGTAAAATTTATTGAGGTTCTTTAGAAACCTTTTTCTTATAAGTGTTACTTGAAGCTACCCTAATTTTTATATTTCAGAGAATTATTGTGTAATATTTAATGATTAGTATAATATATCTGGTAATATGGATGACTGGTTGATCAAGTAGTATCTAAAAGATTTTGCAATTTATATGTAACATGTCATGGTTAAATAAAACGAAAACATTACAAAAATAAAAGTATCGAAATTATTAAAAAATATTTAATATTGATTTATTAAAAGCATTGAAATTATTTTTTTTTTTTTTATTCTCTCCAGTTAAAATTTTTAGCGGAAACTAAATATTTCACTTTTTTGACAAAAGCATTTGTGAAATTTATCTTTTTTATTTTGTTTAAATACCATTGTGTATTAGAGATATTTGTTATTCAAAATAATGATGAATTAGATTGCTATTTGTCATTTAGGCACACAAAATAAATTAATAAATAATAATAATAAATTAAGCATTTTTAATTAATGTAAACATGCAACGACTTTCTTTAATTAAATATAGTACAACGATGGAGTTATGGTATATTTTTATATTTGTCCAAATATTTTGTGGTGGCTTAATTTTCATTTCTACAATTATTTTTGGAAGTCTTATCATGGCCTTTATATTTAAGTAAAAATCTAAAAATCTGGTAAGAAACAATAGTTTCAGACTACACCAAGAAAAAATACAACTGCAGACAGAAAAATGTGATTTGGTTGATTTTTCTGAACTGGTTACTGCAAAATTTTCTTTTTTGTATGCGGTAGTGGTCCTTAACTACCTTCCAAAAATCAAAGACATTAGCATCAGAGGATTCAAATTATTACCTCATGCATAAAAAATCTAAATAATTCATCAGATAAGGAGCGATGATGTAGTGAAGACAGTAACCAGAAAACTAACCAAAAACAAGAAGAAATTAAAGATCGCCGAATACACTTAGTGTAGGAAAAAGAGCTTTCAGCAATGGACTAGTGTGAGAAAATTTCATTAGCGTTGTGTCCCCCGAAATTAAAAAAAAAAATCTTCCAATTTATCCGCTAAATTTTCAGTCCACCTGTCCTCTGTGTTCCCTTTTCCTGGGGTAATCTAATTCAGAACCTTTTTTCGCGCCAAATCCTTTCACTTTTGTTCTGTATAATTCTTTGTCTAGGAATTACCAGGGAAAGAAAGCGGTGAAAAAGCAGGCAGGGAAATAAAGTTTTCTTGACTCTTCAGTGCTAACTTTTCAATGGTTCCCCCGTCTTTTATTTTTTTCTACCATGCAATTTAGTTCTCTCTCTGTGTTCTGTGTGCAATGTAATTAATGTGGGAAAAGTCTCTGGATCCATTTTAATTAAAGAGTTAATCAGAAGAAAATGGGATTTCAAACTGTACGTGGGAATTCCACTGATCTTTGAATGGCATTGAACATAAAAATTCAAATATAATTAGATAAAAAATACAATGATTTAAATTTTAAATATAAGTAAAAAATAGTGTATTTTTTTCAAAAAATAAATTATTTTTATTTGTTATTATAATATATGTTCTAAATGTAAATGTAATTTAGACACATAAAAAAATCAATAATTAATAAATAAAACATTTCCAATTTATGTATACATAAAAGCATCCTTCGTTAATTAAATATAATACAACAATGGAGTTGTGGTATATTATTATGTTTGTCCAAAATAATTGGTGCTGACTTAGTTCTCATTTCTGCAAATATTTTTGGGAGTTTGTCATTTTCTGTATATTAAAGTAATAATCTGAAAATCTAGTCAGAAACAATAATTTCAGTATATACCTAAAAGAAATGCAACTGCAGACACAAAAATGTGACTTGGTTAATTTTTCTGAATTGATTACTTCAAGATTTCTTTTTGTATGCAGTGAGCGGTTCTTAACTACCTTCCAAAATCAAAGACATTAGCATCAGAGGATTCAAATTAATACCTCATGCATAAAAACCAGAGTAATTCATCAGATTAGGAGCGATGAGGTAGTGAAGACAGTAACCAGAAAAACTAATCAAAAACAAGAAGAAATTAAAGATCGCCGAATACACTTAGTGCAGGAAAAAGAACTTTCTGGAATGGACTAGTGTGAGAAAATTTCATTAGCTTTGTGTCCCCCCAAATTAAAAAATCTTCCAATTTATCCCCTAAATTTTCAGTCCACCTGTCCTCTAGGTTCCCTTTTTGCTGGGGTAATCTAATTCAGAACCTTTTTTCGCGCCAAATCCTTTCACTTCTGTTCTGTATAATTCTTTGTCTAGGAATTACCAGGGAAAGAAAGAGGGTGAAAAAAAACAGGCAGGGAAATAAAGTTTTCTTGACTCTTCGGTGCTAACTTTTCAATGGTTCCCCTTCTTTTATTTTTTTTCGCCATGCAGTTTAGTTCTTCTCTCTCTTTCTGTGAGCTATGTAATTAATGTGGGAAAAGTCTCTGGATCCATTTTAATTAAAGAGTTAATCAGAAGAAAATGGGATTTCAAACTGTACGTGGGAATTCCACAGAACTTTGAATGGCATTCGATATGTTTCGCGCTGGAATTTTAATCAGGTGAAATTTTCTTTTTCCGTTGTATGTCTTTTCAATTCCTATTATTAGTTCACACTCTCCCTCTATATATCTTGTTCAAATTTTCAATCTTTAATAAAATACTTTTTATTCATCTACTCAAGTACAAATACATTGTTTGAGACCTGTAGTGGATGACACTTGATGTTAATACAATTTTTTTTTCATATATTAACTCATTCATTAAATTAAATTAATTAGTTTTAGGTTTTCATAGATTTAAGTTGCATGTAGATGGCTTATAGATGATGGCTGTAGATGGCAATAGATGGCTCCAGATGTAAGAGAAAAATTTCAACTTTATCTATAAAGGACTTTCTGCAATATAGGGGGAAAAAGTAGGAATTGGCTTAATTTTTTTATATTACTTGTATTATGTACATATGCGTGCATATGAGTCATTGACTCAAAAAAATTAACTTTGTTTTTAATTCATTAGTAGATCTTTATTGAAGGTAATCATATATATGAAATGCATCTAGAATATTTAACTCATATATTATAAGTAAACAAATAAAATTAATTTATTCTAAGAAACACATCTTTCACACATATTTAAAATATAAATCATGGTTTTTGTTTTTATTTAATTATATTTGATTCATGGTATCACTAACCTCTTGATTGCAATGTTTTTTTTCAAATATGGTATTGCTTCAGATAACTTTTTATGATAAAATAAAAATTAATACACAAAAAAAAAATAATTAGAATAAGAAATTAAATCAATTCAATTAAAATTATGTTATATAATAATAAATGCAATCATGAACGATTAAGTTTTATCCATTTTTATTTGTTTATTTTAACAAAAATTCAAAAATTAAATAGTTATTATTAATTGAAAATAATGTATATATAAATTGCTAGCATAAATTCCTGATTAAAATGATTTTCATATTAGAATCAAATTTCTGATCCTGTGATTCTTCATCAAAACTTTTAAAAATCTTCATACGATAGATACATTGGTACTGTTACCAATAAATACTTATTCACTTAATTTAGAGCTAAACCCATAAATAAAATGTGTGCACAAGTTAAAAACTTAGAGGATTTTACGTAATGCAAATGATTTCTACCATAGTTTAAACATGTTGCCAAATCCTTGTTTTGCTGCCAAATTGGCGATCACTAAACGGAAATAATTAACTCAATTTGATCCATTACTTATGGTTTATTATGTATAATATTCTTGTTTATTATAACAACTTTTATGTCCCTTTTTTGGTGACCTGCCCAATCCCAAGGTCCTTTTTATAGTATTCACTTCACATATTGTCATCTCTAACTTCGGTCTTGCTGCAGGAAGTGCTTTATCTTGTATGAAATTCTTCATTGTTACCCAAGCAAATTTTTCATTCCTACATTGGGATATTTTTCAGTATTGTCATAATATTCCTCATCTTAAGTAAGTAATACTTTTTTACTTGATATTATTTAATTTTTATTTAATGGTTTTTAATTGATTTTACTTATAATTAATTAAATCTCATGTCTAATAATCACCATTTATAATTCATTTACATGTGATAATTATCATTTCTAATTGTTGTTATAATTTTATTTCTTCTACATGTTACGAAAACTTATCATGTACGAGTATTATTTATGTATTTAATTACTTGAATGCATCCTGCTCTTATTAATTTATTTCGTGGACAGCGATTCTTGTATTTTATTACGAGAAATAATTCCTAAGTCTATATAATAGTAAAATAATTTTACGTAAAGTAATTTTTTTTAAATATTTAGGATTCTAATTGTATTTGAAAATTTTCGTTTGAGAATAATGGCAGAAAAAAAGAATATTTACTTTAAAACAAAATATTTGATTTGATTTTTGTTAAACAAAGAAGAAAAAAATTTAAAACTGATGAAAGTATATTTGATGATCATGCATATGTATGGGATGTACATATAAAAAACTGACAATGTAGCAGTAGTAAAAAGTAGCAGAAATGATACCGCATCAAATTATTTTTAAGTAAAGTAACAAATGTCGATATGTTGTCTGATGCAATTCTTAGTAATTTTCATAGTATTACGGAATATAGGAATAAAGTTATGAACGTAGATTTAAAATTGCAAGCAGTAGAAAAAGTTTTCGAAACCTAACGCAAATTTATTTATTTTGTTTTGTATCATTTATTTATTTATTTATTATTATTTATTTATTTTAATAATGAGTAACGTAAAATGTATTTTTATTTTTCTTCGTTACAAATATTTAATTAGCGGATGAAAAATACCATGTATTTTAAATATCGTTTCCTATTTTCTTTAATTGCAGTAGACTCACAGCAGTAGACTTACAGTGGGCTGATTGCATTAAATATTTACAATATTTTTTTTATATTTTATTCAATACCAGAATAGAAATTTAACGATCTTGCATACATAAAGAACTGGAGCTATAAAATGAATTCAGAAAATAAATTATGATCTAAGGGTCAACATGTTCAGTTCATTTGTCAATTTTCTAACGATTAGTTGTTTTACATTGTTACTCACAGAATGACTATTACGGAGTAATAAGTGTTCTGAAATTTCATAGGCTGACTGATAGATCTCGCTACTAGTATTAAATCCATATAATTTTTAGTTAGCCATAACCTTCAAAAAGACACGTGTATAAATTTGACAGCTGTTGCACTATTAGTATGTGAGTTATATCATTTTTAGTGTTCATCAAGTGCAGTCTACTCACGGCTGACTGTCGAATGGACTGCGGTGTGAAATGATGGAGCCATGTTTCATCAATTGTCACATATCGACGCAAAACTAGGGTTTATTACAATTGAACAGCTCCAAACACTGCTTAGAATCATCAATTCGTTGCTGTTTTGGGTCGATTGTGAGCTCGCGCGGCACCCACTTTGAACAGAGCTTTCGCACATCCAAATATTCATTCACGATATGTCCAACACATTCCTTTGATATCTTTAGGGTCTCAGCTATCTCAATCAACTTCACTTTACGGTTATCAGAAATTATTTTGTGGACTTTTTGATGTTTTCGTCGGTAACAGCCTCTTTGGGGAGTCCACTGCGTGCATCGTCCTCGGTGCTCATTTCGCCTCGCTTAAATTTAGCAAACCACTTCTCTACGGTTGATTTTCCTGGTGCAAAGTCCGAATAATGTTTAGCAAGCCAAGCCTTTTCTTCAATAGTATTTTTTTTCGCTAAAAGGCAATGCTTTATTAACACGCAAAATTCCTTTTTATCCATTTTTCAAACTAACAAATTTGCTTCATCAAAAATGCTATAACTCACATACTAATAGTGCAGCAGCTGTCAAATATATACACGTGTCTTTTGAAGGTTAGCGCTAACAAAAATCATATAGATTTAATACTAGTAGCGCCATCTGTGTGTTAGTCTACGAACCTTTCCGCCCACCTGTTATTTAAACTATAATTACACTCGCACATATCTGCCCTTAAAATAATCTCTTTGATTTCACCTGGTTTTTCATGAAAGAATTGCTAATAAATATTTACATTTTATTTTTTGAACGTTATAATACAACAACATTATAATGAACTGTAACTGTTTTCGTATCAATTGTATTAAATTTATAATAAATATTTACAATATTTTTTTTTATTTATTTATTACCAGAATAGAAATTTAAAGCTCTTGAATACATAAAGAACTGGAACTGTAAAATGAATTCAGAGAAATAAATTATGGTCTAATGGTCACTTTCTAACTTTTAGTTGGTTTACATTGTTACTCACAGATTGACTAAATCACAGGGTAGTTACTCTAGAATTACATTCCCACATTTATCTCTTTAAAATAATCACTTTTAATTCCACCTGGCTTCTCGTGAAAGAACTACGAATCATCATCATATTTGAAAACTAGTGCATTATCATTCCGAGTTATAGAGCTTATTTATTTCTCGCATAAACCGAACTTCAGTCCATTGTTGCAGGGTTTTCCGTTTTAAAAGCCACACTCAGTCTGCGATAAAGCTCTACTCAGGTGTGTTTGGAGCTATTCGAAATGGTGGAATCATTTAACGGCGCGCAGAGTTGTAAATTTGTCTTCATTATTTAAGTTTATTCGGGGCGAGATAGGAGCGTTAAAATTAGGAGTGTTTGGGATGGCTGTTTATTTATGTGGGCGGTTGTGTGCGACACTGACAAAGTGAGACGGGTTATAATATACAAAATAATGATAGAGGAGAAAATGGATTCTGGTTATTATTGTTTGAATTATATTGAAAATGGTGTGGTTTAAAATATAACATGAAAACACTATTAAATTCACAACAGATAATAGAATTTAAAATAATGGAAAAGAAGATAACTGAATTGAAGAATAATCGAAAGTATATATAAATTTAATTGGAGAACCGACTGAATCAAAAGCTTTCCTGTATATGCCAGGCATATTTTTATTGAAATTTTCAACAAATCCTCTTTACCATGAAGTATCACGCACAGCATACTGTAGCAAGTAATAAACAATTCAATAACAAAAAAATAAAAAGCAAATTTGAAAAGAACACATAGAAATCCTACAGAGAAAAAAAAAAAAGATAAGAAGAAAAAAAAGAATTGACAAATTTACAAAAGGTTTTAAAAACAGGATTATTATGAATCAGTTAACAAACGTTTGTAAGTCATTGACTTTTTAAAATGACAGTTCTGTTCTTAAAATGTTTCTAGATTGTTCAAGGCTGGAGCACACTGGAATTCATATTTTGCATTCCATCTATAAAGCAGTTCCAATAATAAATTCAATATAAATTAAAAATAAGAATAAAAATTGCCTTTTTAGTGAACTTTCTAATGTTTAGTTGGCTTACATTGCTACTCAAGAGTTTTTTACAAATTTTTTTATTAAATTTATTCAATACCAGAATAATAATTTAAAGATCTTGCATACATAAAGAATTGCATCTGTAAAATAAATTCAGAGCAACAAATTATGGTCTAATGGTCAGTTCATTTGTCAACTTTCTAACGTTTAGTTGGTTTTCATTGCTACTCTCACAGAGTAGTTACTGTAGAATTACACTCACACATATCTGTCCATAAAATAATCACTTTTAATTCCACCTGGTTTCATGTGAAAGAACTGCGAATCATCATCCTATTTGAAAACTACTGCATTATCATTCCGATTTATGGGGCTTATTTATTTCTCGCATAAGTCGAACTGCAGTCCATTGTTGCAGGGTTTCCCATTGTAAAAGCCACACTCAGACTGCGATAAAGCTCAACTGAGGTGTGTTTGGAGCTATTCGAAACGATAGAATCATTTAACGGCGCGCAGAGTTGCAAATTTGTCTTCATTGTTTAAGTTTATTCGGGGCGAGATAGGAATTAGCGTTAAAATTATGAGTGTTCGGGATGGCTGTTTATTATTGTGGCCGGTTGTGTGCGGCCACTGATAAAGTGAGATGGGTTATAATACACAAAATAGTGATAGAAGAGGAAAAGGATTCTGGTTATGACTGTATGAATTATAGTGAAAATGGTGTGATATAAAATGTAAAATAAAAACATTGTTGAAATTCACAAAACTGAATTGAGATGAATCAGACAAGAATAATGGAAATTCCAGCTAAACTTAATTGGAGTGTAACTGACAGTGAACCAAAGGCATCCCTGTATATGTGCGACATATTTTTATTGAATATTTCAAGAAACACTCATCATGTAGTATCACGCACAACATACTGCAGTAAGTCACAAACAATTCAATAACAAAAAATAAAAGCAAATTTGAAAAGAACACATAAAAATTCGAAACAGAAATAAAAAAAAAGGGAGAGAAGAAGAAAGTAAGAATTGACAAATTTACAAAAAGGTTATAAAAAAGAAGATTGTTATGAATCAGTTAACAAAAGTTTGTTAGTCACTGACTTTTTAAAAGACAATTCTTTTCTTAAACTTTTTCTGCAGTGTACAAAAGGTTGAAGTAAAGTTAAATTCATATTTTACATTCCATCTATATAGCATTTCCAATAATCAATTCAGTATAGATTAAAAATGAGAATGAAAGTCGCCTTATTTAGTCAACTTTCTAATGTTTTGTTGATTTACATTTCTAATAAATAGTTTTAATTTACAAAATTTATTTTTAATTTATTCAATACCAGAATAGTAATTTAAATATCTTGAATACAAAAAAGAATTACATCTGTAAAATGAATTAAGAGAAATTAATTATGGTCTAGTGCTCAGTTCATTTGTCAACTTTCTAACGTTTAGTTGGTTAACATTACTAATCACAGAGTAGTTACTCTATAATTATACTGCCGTAAAATAATCGCTTTTAATTCCACCTGGTTTCTTGTGAAAGATCTGCGAATCATCATCATATATGAAAACTACTACATTATCATTCCCAGTTATAGGGCTTATTTATTTCTCGCAAAAACCGAGCTCCAGTCCATTGTTCCAGGGTTTCCCGTTGTAAAAGCCTCACAATCTGCAATAAAGCTCAACTCAGGTGTGTTTGGAGCTATTCGAAATGGTGGAATCATTTAACGGCGCTAAGAGTTGCAAATTTGTCTTCATTATTTAAGTTTATTGGGGGCGCGATAGGAATTAGCGATAAAATTATGAGTGTTTGGGTTGGTTGTTTATTTTTTTGTTGGTGGTTGTGTACCCCTGATAAAATGAGATGGGTTATAATATACAAAAATAGTGATAGAGGAGGAAGAGGATTCTGGTTATTACTGTATGAATTGTAGTGAAAATGGTGTGGTATAAAATATGAAATGAAAACTCTACTGAAATACACAAAAATAAGTGAATTTATAAGAAATCGGATAAAAATAATGGAAAATGTTAGTAAATTTAGTTGGAGAACCGATACTGAACAAAATACTTCCCTGTATGTGCCAGCATATTTCTGGTGAAATTTCCAAGAAATAATGGTTTACTACGAACTATCAAACAAGACATTCAGAAGAAAGTAGTAACAAATCAATAGCAACAAATTAAAAATGTATAATAAATTTATAATAATAAAATTTATAATAAATATTTAAAAAATTTTTTTTATAATTATTCAGTACCAGAATGGGAATTCTAAAGATATTGTTTACATCAAGAAATGGAACTAAAAAATGAATTTAGAGAAATTAATTACGGTGTAATGGTCAGTTCATTTGTCAACTTGTTAACGACTTGTTAACGTTTAATTGGTTTACATTAAAACTCAATAATTTTAATTAAAAAAATTTTTTATGTTTATTAAATACATGAATAGAAATTTAAAGATCTTGAATACATAAAGAAATGGAACTATAAAATAAATTCAGAGAAATAAATTGTGGACTAATGGTCAGTTCATTTGTCAACTTTCTAACGTTTAGTTGGTTTACATTATTACTCACACAGAGTAGTTACTCTAGAATTACACTCACACATATCTGCCACAAAATAATCGCTTTTAATTCCAGCAGGTTTCTCATGAAAGAACTGCGAATCATCATCGTATTTGAAAGCTACCGCATTATCATTCCGAGTTATAGGGGCTTATTTATTTCTCGCATAAACCGAAATTCAGTCCATTGTTCCAGGGTTTCCCGTTGTAAAAGCCACACTCAGTCAGCGATAAGGCTCAATTCAGGTGTGTTTGGAGCTATTCGAAGTGGTGGAATCATTTAACGGAGCGCAGAGTTGCAAATTTGTCTTCATTATTAAAGTTTATTCGGTGCAAGATAGTAATTAGCATTAAAATTATGAATGTTTCGGATGGCTGTTTATTTTTGTGGGCGGTTGTGTGCGGCCACTGATAAAGTGAGATGGGTTATAATACACAAAATAGTGATACAAGAGGAAATAGAGTATGGTTATTACTGTATGAATTATAGTGAAAATGGCGTGGTATAAATTATAAAACGAAAATAATATTTAAATTCACAAGAGATAACTGAATTTAGATGAATCATAGAAGAATAATGGAAAAGGCAACTAAACTTAGTTGGGATTGAACCTATTTAGTTAGTTTAACCAATTGAGATGTATCGTAGAAGAATAATGGAAAATACAACTAAACTTAGTTGGAGTTGAACATATTTAGTTAGTTTAACCTTTTTATTTATATCGTAGAAGAATAATGGTAAGTGAAATTAAACTTAGTTGAAGTTAAAGCGATATTGAACCAAATGCTTCCCTGTATAGGCCAGACATATTTTTTTTTTGAAAATTTCAAGAATTTACCACGAAGTTTCAAACAAGACATGCAGAAGTAAGTAACTACAGTATAACGTGGATTCTGAACCATTAACAAACATCTATGCCATAACTAGAATTCAAACCTGACGCTTCCGATACCAAAGGCCAGAAGGTAGTACAGTAATACCATTAGAAACATGTAAAATATTTGCATTTTACTATAAAAATCGTTCTTCAAGCTACAGTGGTTCTATAATCTATTTAGCGCTATAATCCAGTCTTTTAAAAACATTATTTAAAAATATTAATCACGTTTATGAAAAATAAGTTTTTAATATGTTTAAAAAATAATAAGTAAGAGAAAATTTCGCTGCTGAAACTAAAAGACCCCATTAAATTGTCCAAAATATTTATGTCTTGTAATGAAAATTTAACATGTGTTCACAAAATAAATAAGCTAAAGTAGTTTTATGATTTTAAGTGGACCATGTTTTTGTTGTTATATAGACAGAAGCTACATTGTAACATCAGTAAGCCTTAAAAGTAATTAATTACTAAAAACCAAATTTTAAAAAAAATTCATATGCAAAGTAATATTTTAATACATGAAAAAAGAACATCACTTCTCAACTCATTTTGTTTAAAGTCACTTTTCTAAGAACCCATAAGAATCTTAATTAAAGTGTATTCTTTTTGCAAATGTATTTTTTTTTTTGCACGTGGAACACCAGCTTAATTTTCAAACCAAGTTTTAATTAATTAAGATGATTAAATAAAATTAAAATGTACTTAAAATTCGCTGTTAGATTAGAAAAAGCTTAGTAATCCTAGCTATAAAAAAATTTTGGTAGGAAAGGTATTTATTAAAATGTAAAAATGTTTTTTTTTTAAGGTTTTAAAATAAAAGTTTAAAATATGTACTTTGTAGTTTGAGTGATAAAATTAATTACTGAAAATATTAATTTCAAAAAAATAAATTCGCCTAAAAAATTTGAAAGAATTTTTTAATTAGAGATATTTTATGTAGAAAGGATAGGGGATAAATTTTAATGCAATTTGGGGCCTGATGGCCGAATTACTGGCACTGTGTGTCGCAAGCTTTGGGTTCGATTCCCAATCATCCCCGATTACCATGGATGTTTGTAGTGGTTCGCAATACAATTTACACAGTAGGTCCCTGTCTTACATGACAAAAGAGCATGGGACAGACAACCCTACCCGTAGAAAGAAAACATCTCTTGTCTTGAAAGCTGCCAGTAGGCAGATGATCTTGGTCCACTATGGGGGATTGGTGCCGATGAAGATGGCGAATCGTGCATTATATTTGACGCATATTCTTAATCACTTATAATCTCTATGGCAATCATCCATTCAGTTAAGGCAGAGAAGTCCAAGAATCATAGTAGATAACCAGTTAAGTGTCCGATTCGAGGGTATTCAGTTCGAAACATGAACTGAAATATTTTCCTTTACGCCACGAAGGAACGCCATAAATTTTTAGTCCATAACACCTTTACAATGCAAGGCCACAGATCCCTTGGGCTTGTCCATTCAATATTATTATGGCACTATGTGAGTGTAGTTTAGAAGCCACCGCACCGTGGGTAACCCTGGAAAACAATGAATCTGCTATATTTCTGCTGTGCTAACGTCGGGTGACTTAGATTGCAATGTCCTGTATTCCAATACAGCAACCTTGTTTGTAATGATTGTGCTATCATCTACACTTGATAAACGTGAGTCTATAAGGCTTGCTAAAGTTAAAAATTTATAACATATGCAGAGAATTACCAAATGAGTGGTTGGTTTAAAATTTGGCAAAATGATACCGAAACGAGGGCTGCTGTTGTATACCGAGAATGGGCGTCTTAAATCTGTGAGTAATAACAATCTTCCTTTGGCTCAAGATGAAAGGTATACGTGTCCGTCTACGGTTATTTTTTGCACATTCAAGCTAATTAGACGGAAGCTTACAGTTCAGTGTGAATTCTGAATCACTCACAAACATCCATGCCACATCCAGGATTCGCACCTGAAGCCTTTGGTACCAACGGTAGGAGAGGAGAACCTTCAGATATCAGCATTGAGAAGGTTCATTTTCAGATTGTGGAGAGGAAATAAGTGAGAAAGTAACCCAGTAGTGCCCTCTGATAACGCTGGTAGTTTTCAATATTAGCCTTCTATTAATGAATGACGACATATCAAAATGTTCTACATTCGGAAACAACGTTTCAGCATATGCATTCGCCTTTTAAGGTTTGCACAAGCGACAAGTCACATTTTTATATTGTTATGTGACAGTATTTTACATTTTTAATTTTTGTTATGTTGTTAAATTTTTGACTTCATTGTTGCTTACCTCTATAAGCATCGTATCATAATTTGTGGTAAGTGAGGATTTTTTTTTTTTTAAATTTTAGTAAAAAAAAGAATTTTATTTCAATTTCAGGGTACAGTTTATGATAAAAATAAAACCTTTTTATATACTATAAAAAAGGATTACTTAAAAATTAATTAGAAATTATAACTAACATATTAATAGGATTGCTTATGCATGCACTGTGTTATATTTAATTTCTTAATCACAATGTTTGTTCTGGTATGTCCAAAGTATGCATTATTTGAAGCGAAAATTTTAAGACACTTTTCCTTTGGTATAGTAAATAATATATTACTATACCAAATATACTATACACTATACTATACCAAATACATGTATATATATACTATACTATACCAAATGAATTATACTATTCCTTTGGTATAGTATAATTCAATTGAATTAATTCACATTCAATCCTTTCACCGAAATAGGTATCCAGATTCAGATCTTCTAATACAGATTGTCCTTTACAGAATATTATAAATTTATGTTTAACCCTCAAAAACATAAATAATAATAAAACATAACAAAACATTTTTAAAAGTTGCAATGTTTCTATCCGAAATTATTTTTATTTATATTGAACAAAGTACAGTTGTGTTAAAAATTTAGAATTTTTAAATATTTTTCTTATTTACAATGGCAGATTATGAATAGTTACAGTAAAAAGATACAACAACAACAAAATAATACAACAAAACATGCTGAAACAGAGTTCATTAATCTAACAATAATGCCAAGTTGCAGATCTTTTAGCCACTAAAAATGTTACCAGGTGCACCACGGGGAGGTAGATCTTCTGCGCAGCCAAGATTTAAAATAAAACGTTATATATGCTGAAAGTAGTATGATTACTTATTTGAAGCAAAAATTCTTAAGATACTTTTCTTTAGTATAGTAAATAAGATATAATTCAATCGAATTAATCCACATTTAGTCGTTTCACAGAAACATGTATCCAGATTTAGATCTTCTACTGCACATTGACCATTCCAGAGTATTACAGAAATTTGTGTTTAACCCTCTAGAACATAAATAATTACAAAACATAAATAAAATATTTTTAAAAGTTGCAATGTCTCTATCCAGATCAATTTCTTTTAAAATTTAGATTAATTAGAGTACATTTGAGATAAAAATTTAAAAATAAGACCTTTTATATACTGGAAGTAATCGAATTACTTCGAAATTAATGGGATTACTTATAGATGCACTATGTTATGTTTAATTTTTTAATCACAGAAATGGTTATAGCATGTAAAAAGTATTCATCATTTGAATAAGAATTTCATAAGAAGCTTTTATTTGGTATAGTAAACAAAAACGTTAATTTATTACATAATTATGTCAGCTATAAATTAATTATTTCTTTGTCCTAGATTAATTTGGTGATTATTTATTTTTATTTTAGATCCAGAAAATGTAATCATTATTTAAGTTATTATTGAAAATCAATGTTTAAGTTATAATTAAAAATAATTATTAAAGTTATAATTAAAAATCATTATTTCGTCGCTATGGATTTATACACTGGTCAATAATTCCTCGATCACGCACTTTGCTTAGAAGAACAATCCGTCCAGTCTCAGAAAAGATAACACGGCACACTTTCCTAATCACTATGCCCACCGAGTGCTTCTGAATAAGATCACTTAAGGACATGCAATTACCAAAGATTGCCTCCTCAATCAGTCGTGTCACCAACACAGGTATCCAGATTCAGATCTTCTACTCCAGATTGCCCACGACAGAAGAAACCTTCATTATAAACTTTTCTTTCCCTCTCCCTCAAGAGAGAGTAAGGGAGAGAAGAGGAGAGAGTTAGTGGAAAATAATAATAAAGGAAAAACGCCTTCCCGTATCGGAAACGGATAAAGTTTTTAAACGATCGGGCATATTTTCTCTACCACTGGTGGTCTTTTCTTGCTACTTAAAAATATTGGGGAGTGAGTACAATCCAATATGCTGCCTGCTTGTAATTACTACTAGTTCATCAATTGGATTCTACTTGGAGAGAAGTTGAAAAAGTAATAAAATGAAAAGGTAGTGCGGATAAAAAAAACTCCCACCATGTAGCTAAAGAAGATGGATCGATATTTGGGAAGATTGGAGTACTAAAGAAGTAAAAAAAAAAATGAAGGTTTCATTCCTGATGTGCTTCTAGACCGATGATGATGAAGGGAAAATCGATTCTCCTCTTAATGGCAGAGATAGGCGTATGATATAGCCAAAAAGAGTTTGAAATTATTACATTTTTTTAATGAGAATGAGGGAATAATGTTTTCATTAGGTTCATGTGCTGTAATTGCACATTAAATCGTGATTGCGGTACCAGCAAGATGTGAAGTGATTTGCAGTTGGAAATTAAAAGCTAAGACAATTTTTAATTCAAATTTTCTAATGACTTTTTGATTTTTTTCTCAAAAGGGAAAATCTTTTTGTGTGTGTGGATAAGCAAATTGTCTTTCGTTCGTTTTATATATATTTTTTTTTTTTCTCTCAGATTATTATGTCCAGATGTAGTTGTAGGTAATGAGATTATTTTAAAGCGCATTCAGGAATGTTGATTAAGCTTTTAAAGGAAAAAAATATTGAGCGAATGATGAAGAGAGTTTTGAGAAGGAAAAAAAAAAAGTGTATTTGAGTCATTTCTATGGAGTCAAGATAATAAAAATGTTAATTAATGTCTTAAAACTGTATATGGAATGCTGAAATTTGATTTGCCTTTTACAATCTACGATGATTATTTCTTTCATAATCCTGTAGTTTCTAACTAATTTCTACAATTTTCAAGACATTTACAGATATAAAATATTGCAGAATTTTAAAGTTTTTCTGAGGAATCGAATATAGTATAGTGGATATGAATCCTTTCTTTTCATAATTTTTTCCATAATGCGTAGTTATGAAAACTATTCACAACTATCAATATAAAGTATGCATAACTAACTATCTATTCTTTCAGAGATAATTAAAAACTTTTTTTTTGTGAAATTATTGTAAATTAAAAATCATGCACTGTTATTTTATTGTTAAATTCGTATTTTAATATAGTTTATTAAATTACATAATTTAGTTATATATCAATGAATTTTATATCATTGTATACAGAAATAATTATCAGTGAATCATAATAAAATATCTAAATATTGCTGTAAATACAATATTTATATCAAAAAATACGAACGATATAAATAAATGCAATATTTAAATACCGCTTTCCATAATAAACACATTTATAAACTACAATAAATTATATAAAACAAATGTCGAAGTAATTCATTTATTGCAAAACATATGATTCAAAATAAATCCAATGTAATTGTCTTTCTATTAACATATCTTATAATTCACGCACGTGAATTGCTGTTTTGTATTAAATTACCTAGCAGTAGAAAATAACATCATCTTTGACTTCAGAATAAACAGTTGATGAAGAGCTAATTAAAGTGACACCAGTAATTATACAGCGATAAATTATAGCTAATGGTATATCAGTGAGCCAATCACAATAAAATATCTAAATACTGCTTTCTTTAAGAAAGCACATTTATAAACTACAATAAATGGTAAAAACAAATGTCGAAGTAATTCATTTATTCCCAAAAAAATATATGATTCAAAATAAATCAAATGGAACTCGCCTTCCATTAACATATCTCGTAATTCACGTATGTGAATAGATGTTTTGCATTAAATTAACCTTCTGTAGGAAACCACAGCATATTTGACTTCAGAATAAACAAGTAATGAAGAGCTAATTAAAGAAACACCATTAACTAAGCAGCGATAAATTTTAGCTATGGACATATCAGTGAGATAAGAACAATACTATATCTAAATAGTGCTGTAAGTACAATATTTAATATAAATAAATACAATAATTAATATAAATAAATGCCATATCAAATATAAATAAATATAATATCTAAATACTGCTGTACATAAGAAAACACATATATGAATTACAATAAAATTCGTAAAACAAATGTCTAAGTAATTCTTTTATTCCAAACATTATGATTCGAAATAAATCAAATGGAACTTTCCTTAACATATCTTGAAATTCACGTACGTGAATAACTATTAAATTATTTACTGTAGGAAACAACAGCATCTTTGACTTCAGAACAAACAATTCAGGAAGAGATAATTAAAGAAATACCGATAACTAAACAGCGATTAATTTTAGCTTGTGACCTATCAGTGAGCCTATCCCAATACACCCAAATCCTAAACACTGATGTAAATACAACATCTGATATAAATAAATACGACATCTAAATACTGCTTTCCATAAGAAAAACTACAATAAATCATATGAAACAAATGTCAAAGTAATTCATTCATTCATTGCAAAAAAATATGATTGAGAATAAATTAAATGAAACTCGCTTTCCATTAACATCTTATAATTCACGCACGTGAATAGCTCTTTTGTGTTACTGCCAACAACCTCTCAGCAGCTATTCGAAGATATCACGACTTAAGCCATTGTCTCCGATCCCTCCTGCTACACGTCTTTATTCTGTTTTATTTTTCTTTATTCCGTGAATCTTAACGCTCCCCTTCCCACCCAAGGGATGGTTCCTTCGACAATGAATGGGATACAGTTGTTGAAATGGCTTGATTGCTACAAGAATAAAAGTATATTGAAAAATTGGATCGACAGTGGAGAGCTGTTATGAGAGATTTACTACGCCAAATTGAATGAAGAGAGAGAGTAAAAAAGAGAGCCATTCGTTGAGAAAAAGAAAGCTTTTTGCCATTTATAAAAAAAAAAAAAATGGGGGAGTGGATGTGTAATAGGTAGATGGGATTAAAAGAAGGGATGAGAAATTGTGAGGGGAATTCTGTGTTTTGATGATTTCATTTTATTTGTTCAATAAATTCGATTTTTATTCGTCATCTGTAAATGGAATGATTTTCAATGTAATTTTAACTGAAAATGACAGGATCATTTCTATTACTTATAGGTGGTTTCGAAGGTGCATGAAATGTAACGATAATATAAACAATATTGTGTTAATTATGGATTCTAATTTTAAATATAACAGCTTGCTTATCAATTCCTGTGATATACTACTGTGTCCCAAAAGTAAGACCAATTTTCAATTTAAAATTCTTGAGGCTTATGGAATTTCATTTTTTTTTTTTTAGGTTGCTGGCACTGTCCTTGATGATGATGGAAAGCGACTTTGAATTCGATGAAATAAATTTGGATGAATAAATAACGCGTTTTTGAAAAAATAAATTGGTCTTACTTTTTGGGCACCATAATACCTAGATCTCAAATGAATGCCTTTGAACACAAATTCAATAATATCCTTATTAAAAATCCAAATTAAAAGATTATTCTTCAAAAATATATTATTTAACGAGAAATAAACATACCAAAGACGAATATAAAACAGATGAACATCAACATCATGTTCCGTACGACAGTTACAGAGATATAAACCAGATACAAAAAATGCATCACACCTAGGATAATTTCTCAGATTTATATCATCAAGCAAAAACTATGACGAATAAAAAACCCTCTCCACAATACAGACTGACGTGGAGTACCTGAGTTGCCGATTACACTTGCAGTGATGCACATGGCCTCAATTTTCTGGCTCGGAATTCCTTGGGATTGGAGGTTGCAAAAAAAAAGTAAGGAAAGGACATTTTCAAAGCGTTCTTTTTCCTGAACTCCCTCCTCCCTTCCACAAGAGCCCCCTTCCATCCTTCTCGCTTATTCATCCCTTTTTTTTTCCACCCATGCACCTCATGCGCAAATTTAACAAGAGAAGAAAATTTTTCGTGCCTTAACACTGACGAATTTGCGGAGGTTGCCGAGTTTCTTTTGTCATTACCACCAGCTTTACGTGTCGCTATTTTTCAGCATTACTCAGTTCGGGAGCATATAAAAATTCGAAAGGGAAGACCTACCCCCTTTTCCGGTTTTGGATGCATCGATACATGTCGTGATCCGAAGTGATTTTTCCGGATATGCTCGTAAAAATACAACTGCACACTTTGGAATACACGGGTATAAAATATTTTGAAAAAGTATGGGAAGCGAAGGTTATTTATCTTTTTGCCTTGAATATGAGATTTCTGTTTTATAAAGAATCGTGTAGCATTTTTTCAGAATGAACATTTCTAAAATTGAAATAATGTAGAAATTCTAATAATGTAAGTTAACATATTAATATCAAGTAACATGCAATTTGCATTTTAATATAAGTGAGTTTAGTTAAGTTAAAATAAGTAACATTTAAATCACATGTAAGTAACATTATGTAACAATAAGTAACATTTAAGTTACATGTAAGTAACATAAGTAACATTTAAGTTACATGAAGTAACATTAAGTAACATTTAAGTTACATGTAAGTAACATTTTTAGCATTACATGTAAGTAACATTAAGTAACATATAAGTAACCTTACTTTTACTGAAATTCTTCTAAAAATACTTCAACAATTGCTTACTAGACACTTTTGTCTTACTGGCAAATTATGGTGATATGTTTGTTGTGTTAGAAGAGATACTTTAATGAAGAATTTTCAAAGAAAACTGAGCTGCATGAGTGTATACCAGATAAAAATATCAGGAAATTCTCACTGGCAATTTAATTCGTTAATTCGTTACAAGAAATCATCATCTATTATTATGGATTTAGAAAAAATTTTTGTAATTGAAGAATTGATTTTTAAAATTTAAAATGCTCTGTAGACGTAGATCTCAAACGTTAAATGTTACGTAGTTACGTTAAATATTAAATGTTACCTAGAAGAAATTTAATTTTCCTAGATCTCAAATCAATACCTTATGCAAAATTTAAATAACATCGTTATTTAAAATCCAAATCAATGTATTATTTTACCAAAAAATTATTTAACAGAAAAAAACAGTGACGCATATAAAATACATGAACACCAATAACATGTTCCTTTTGACAGTTACCGAAATAAAAATAAACCAGAGACAAAAAAAATGCATCACACCTAGGACATCACAAATTTCTGATTTATATCATCAAGCAAAAACTATGACGAAAAAAAAAACCTCTCCACAATACAGCCTGACGTGGGTACCTGAGTTGTCGATTGCACTTTGCATGGTGCACCTAGACTCAATTTTCTGGCTCAATTCCTTGGGATTGGAGGTTGCAAAAGTAAGGGAAAGGACATTTTTCAAAGCGTTTTTTTCAGGATTCCCCCTCCCCTTCCTTTTTTCTACCCATGCACCTCATACGAAAATTTATCAAGAGAAGAAAATTTTCGTGCCTTAACACTGACGAATTTGCGGAGGTCGCCGAGTTTCTTTTGTCATTACCACTAGCTTTACGTGTCGCTATTTTTCAGCATTACTCAGTTCGGGAGTGTATAAAAATTCGGAAAGGGACGACCCCCCTTTCCGGTTTGGGTGCTCAGTGCATCGATACATGTCGTGATCGGAGTGATTTTTTCCAGCTAGGCTCGTAAAAATACAACTGCACACTTTGAAATACACACGGTATAAAATATTCGGGATAGAATATGGGAAGCGAAAGGTTATTTATCTTTTGGCTTGAGTATGGGATTTCTGTTTTATAAAGGATCTTGTACCATTTTTTTTTTTCTGAATGAACATTTCTGAAATTGAAATAATGTAAGTTGTAAGTTGAAGTAAGCTGAATTAACATTAAGTAATATGTGAGTTACATGAAAGTTACACGTAATTAACATGTAAGCATCATTAAGTAACATAAAGTAACATGCAAGTAACATTAGGTAACATGTCACTAACATTAAGTAACATTAAATAGCATGTAAGTTACATGTAAATAACATTAAATAGCATTTAAGTTACATGTAACATTAAGTTACATGTAAGTAACATTAAGTAACATGTACGTTACATTTAAGTAACCTTAAGTAACATGTAAATAGCATTAACCTAAAGTAACATGTAAGTAAAATTAAGTAACATGTAAGTGATATTAAATGACATTAAGTTACATTGAGTAACATGTAAGTTACATATAAGTAATATTAAGTAACATGTAAGTAACAAAAAATAACATGTAAGTTACAAGTAAGCTACATGTAAGTAGCATTAAGTAACATGTAAATTACATGTAAATAACATTAAATAACACGTAAGTTACATGTAAGTAGCGTTAAGTAACTAGTTATGTAACTAAGTTGTCAGGTGTAAGGATAACGCTGTACAGTCATATTAGATTGGGGTCTGGTGGCCTAGTAGCTTGCGCTCTGGCGGTACTCTCTCAGTACTACAGGTTTGGGGTTCGAGTCCCTATTGTGCCATGAATTTTTGCATTGGTTCAGAAATCCACTTTAAGCTGTAGGTCCCGGTCTCATATGACTGTAAGAGCGTCACGCTGTTCTCTCTCACCCACATCATTCCCAAACTGTATAGGGCAACTCAGCTCTAAGCAGGTGATGTGGTGTGGTTTATTAATGGCAATAGTAGTCATATTAGATCAGAAGCTATGGTTTAAAAGTGGATTCCGATCCTTGGACCGCAGGATCTTCAACTTGTGGCGCAGAGGGGTCAATCATTCGGCCATCAGGCTCTAAATTTCATACTAGGTGAAATATTAGATATGCTATGTCAATTTAATATTAACGGTGGATATTAGAACAGGATAAAGAAAACATTAACAAAGATATATATATATATATATATATATATATATATATTTTAAAAGTATTATAGATAGCTTCCACATGCAACCAGCGCTTTTCATGGGTCTTTGTGTCCATGTGCTATAGATATGCATGGTTGATGTTTTAATGTTGACTCACATGTTATACAGGTATGAAATATAGCAAACAATCCTACCTCCATCACGACAAAAGAATAATGTTTAATATTGAAATATATTATTTATAGATATCTGTTTCATCAATTATAATGTTTGTAGTAATACAGAATCAAACATTTTTATTGAAAACAAGAATAAATTACTAAATTTTATTTTTAAATAATTATGTCTGAAAGAATTTTTAAAAAAACATTTGAAATAATTTTGAAATAACAAAGAAGGTAAAAAATGTTTTAAAATTTTCGAAATGAAATTCGATTTGATATTCTTTAATCTTAAAAAAATTTTTTCATTTTAAATTAAAGCGTTCTCTTGTACATTATTCATATCTGTACGTGCTATTTATCTTGAAACTAATGGATGTAAAATAGTTGGACGATTATATATATAAGCAATGGTGTTGTTTTCTTTTTTATGTATTCAGTTTGTGTTATACTATGTATATTATATAGATTATTATTAAAATGTATTATTATAACAATCCTTTTATGTAGATATGTTATGTAGATTATTATTAAAATATTATATATGTAGAAAATGTCATGAAAGTCTTACATATATCTATTTACTTTTAAGAAACATCCGCCTTTTAAAATATTGGTTTTTAACAATAAATTTTTAAATGTTAACGACTATAAAATAGGAAACTTTTTACAAGACTATTTCAGAACGTTTTCGATCTGAAAGAGTTTCTTTCACAACAAAACAAACAAATTTGAACTAAAGTTTCCGTGTTACTGTACCATAGGGGCTTACAATAAATCCAAAAACTGGAAGATACTGTTATTGGGTTCGAGGAGGGACAGATATACGAGAACAATCAAATGAATTAATTTTTAATCTCCAAATCTCAAATTGAGCAGGATCAATGAGGATATTGTGTATCAGATTGTATGAGGTTCAACCTGGATGAAGTTGAATTTGCTAAATATTTCTCTTTTGACTGGCGAATGACTCTATATCAAAGTGCAACAAGAACAAAAATACTTTATGGTTTCATCAACGTTTCAATTATGTATATATTAGGTAATTTTGATAATAAATCTAATAAGGAATAGAACATTATATTTAATATATTATATTTAAAATACAGGTATTATAACTTCATACATGTCTGTCTATAGATTAATAGAAATATATAAGAATAATATGTCATAAATCCTGAAAATATATGTCATAAGACATAAAACAGAAATATATAGCATAATTTATTATCAATTCAAATTAAAAAAATAAAGCTCACCTCAAAAAGCTTTGAAAGTAATTTTGATTTAAGGGGCTACTATATAGGAAAAGTTACAAATATCCTGGAATGTCTTCTCCATGAAGATAAAAGCACATAATTTATCGTTTGTAAAATTTATTGGGGTTCTTTAGAAACATTTTTATTATAAGTGTTACTTTAAGCTATCTAATTTTTTAAATTTCAGATATTGTTTTGCAATATTTAATGCTTAGTATAGTATATCTGGTAATAAGTATGTCTGGTTTTGTTAAGAAGTATTAAATAAATGCTTTTTAATTTATATGTAACATGTCATGGCTAAATAAAGCAAAAACATTATAAAAATAAAAGTAACGAAATTATTAAGAGATTTTTTTTTTTATATTCTCTCCATTTAAAATTTTTAGCGGAAACTAAATATTTCACTTTTTTGACAAAGCATTTGTGAAGTTTATCATTTTATTTTGCTTATACCATTGTGTATTAGAGATTTGTTGTTCAAAATAATGATGAATTAGATTGCTATTTGTCATATAGGCACACAAAATAAATTAGTAAATAATAATAATAAATGAAGCATTTTGAATTAATGTAAACATACAACTTCTTTAATTAAATATAGTACAACGATGGAGTTATGGTATATTTTTATGTTTATTCAAATATTTTTGTGGTGGCTTAATTTCCATACCACAATTATTTTTGTAAGTCTTATCATGGCCTTTATATTTAAGTAAAAATCTTAAAATCTGGTAAGAAACAATAGTTTCACACTACACCAAGAAGAAATACAACTGCAGACAGAAAAATGTGACTTGGTTGATTTTTCTGGAACTGGTTACTGCAAATTTCTTTTTGTATGCAGTGAGCGGTCATAACTACCTTCCAAAAATCAAAGACATTAGCATCAGAGAATTCAAATTATAACCTCATGCATAAAAACTCCGAGTAATTCATCGGATTAGGAGCGTTCATATACTGAGGACAGTAACCAGAAAACTAACCAAAAACAAGAAAAATTAAAGATCGCCGAATACATAGTGTAGGAAAAAGAACTTTTCAGCAATGGACTAGTGTGAGAAAATTTCATTAGCGTTTGTGTTCCCCGAAATTAAAAAATCGTCAATTTATCCGCTAAATTTTCAGTCCACCTGTCCTGTGTGTTTTCCTTTTGCTGGGGTAATCTAATTCAGAACCTTTTTTTTTTTTTCGCGTCAAATTCTTTCACTTCTGTTCTGTATAAATCTTTGTCTAGGGAGTACCAGGAAAAACGGTGCAAAAAGCAGGCAGGGAAATAAAGTTTTCTTGACTCTCCAGTGCTAACTTTTCAATGGTTTCCCGTCTTTTATTTTTTCTACCATGCAGTTTAGTTCTCTCTCTGTGTTCTGTGTGCAATGTAATTAATGTGGGAAAAGTCTCTGGATCCATTTTACAATTAAAGAGTTAATCAGAAGAAAATGGGATTTCAAACTCTGCGTAGGAATTCCACTGATCTTTGAATGGCATTGAACATAAAAATTCAAATATAGTTAGATAAAAATACAATGATTTCGATTTTTAAATATAAGTAAAAATAGTGTATTTTCAAAATAAATGTTTTTATTTGTTATTATCATATATGTTCTAAATGTAAATGTAATTTAGCCACATAAAAAAATCAATAATTAATAAATAAAGCATTTCCAATTTATGTATACATAAAAGCATCCTTCGTTAATTAAATATAATACAACAATGGGTTGTGGTATATTATTATGTTTGTCCAAATAATTGGTGGTGACTTAGTTCTCATTTCTGGAAATATTTTTGGGAGTTTGTCATTTCTGTATATTTGTTCAGGCCGTAACCGTATGTACATTCCTTATGTAATATTTCGTTCTCCGTGAGAGAGGGGCGCTCTTTTGTTTGTCAAGTGTTTTTCGTCATGTATCGT